>PVIH01006861.1:0-34990 GCA_004025045.1 Sigmodon hispidus
TGCTAGTGTGGGGGCTCAGGGCGGACAAACCCCCCGAGGAAGGAGACAGAGCCTGAGACCCCGGCTTCGGGCCCGGGATGCTAGTGTGGGGGCTCAGAGCGGACAAACCCCCCGAGGAAGGAGCCAGACAGAGCCTGAGACCCCGGGGTGCTAGTGTGGGGGCTCAGGGCGCACAAACCCCCCGAGGAAGGAGACAGAGCCTGAGACCCCGGGGTGCTAGTGTGGGGGCTCAGGGCGGACAAACCCCCCGAGGAAGGAGACAGAGCCTGAGACCCCGGGGTGCTAGTGTGGGGGCTCAGGGCGGAGACCACAGTTACATCTTAGGACCTGGCTGCAGACGAGAGAAATTGCCAAACTGGGGTGAGAGAGAGAGGGAGCCATGCAGCTGACCCAGAGATGGAGGAGGAGCACAGAGATCTGAAACTCGCTAAATCCGAGCGGCCAGTTCTCAGAAGGACTCGGACCCCACCAGGCCCCCGAATGCAGGGCGCCCAGCACACACAGGGTCTCGGGGCACACACAGGATCTCGGGGTACACACAGGGTCTCGGGGCACACACAGGATCTCGGGGCACACACAGGATCTCGGGGCACACACAGGGTCTCGGGGCACACACAGGATCTCGGGGTACACACAGGATCTCGGGGTACACACAGGATCTCGGGGTACACACAGGGTCTCGGGGCACACACAGGGTCTCGGGGGGAGAGAGGGGGACGCCCCAGCTCAGGAGGGGAGGAGGGGGACCCCAGACCCGCAGAGAGGGGTAATATCGGGGTGACAGAGCCTCTCCGTGATGTTCCCTCCCTCTTCTCCGACCTCTCCATTTTTGGGTCACTGGATGTGTTTGGGCCCCAGGGAGGTTATGTAGGGCAGGCCCTGGTTCCTCAGTGGGCATAGATGAGGGTGGGGAGACCCGACACTGAGATGAGAGGCGGGCCGATCCTGGGGGTCACTGCGATCACCCCGGACCCATGCACCGGCGTCTGCCGGCCAGGCCGAGCCCGCCTGATCGCTGCCCCGACCCAGGGCGCTAAGGCCAGGCGGAGGGGCTGTCACTAGGCACTAGGCACATCCCGGCCGCCGATTGGCCTCCTCCCCTGGCTCCCGAGGCCGTCACGTGACGGCGGCCGCCGCAGCGACGTGCGTCCTCCCGCCAGCAGCGGGCGGGGCTTCATGGAGATGGGCGGGCCACTTCCGCATGCGTCCTCAGCTCTTGCTCCCGATTGGCTGAAGGGCCCTGCGCCCCGCCCCCTCCGGGAGGAGAGGCGATCGGGATTGGCCGTCCGGAGCCCCGTGTCCCGGGTCTGCTGCTCCTCGGCGGAGCGCGCGCCCTTCTCCACCCGCTGGGGCTGCATGGGCTGGGGCCGGGCTCCCGTCGCCCTGCTCGGCGGAGGGGTGAGTGTGGCCCCGCCCCTTCCGTGCTGCAGCCCCCGAACCCGTCCCGGGGGAGCAGACGAGGCGTCCCAGTTTAGGTTCCTGGGGTGCTTTCCTTCCTGGTGCGGAAGGCGGCGGGCAGAGGCTTGGTGCCCGCCCGCCCGCCCCGGGCACTGCTGTCCCGCTGACTCTGCCCCGCTCTCAGGTCACGCTGCTCGTGTCGTTCCTTTGGATGCCCGCGCTGCTGCCGCTGGCTTCCCGCCTTGTGCTGCTACCCCGAGCCTTGCTGTCCATGGCTTCGGCGAGCCCTCCGTCCCAGCCCTCTCCCGCCTCGGGCTACGTCCCAGGATCAGTTTCTGCGGCCTTTGTCACTTGTCCCAACGAAAAGGTGGCCAAGGAGATGGCCAGGTGAGGACCTCCGGGGGAGAGCTGGGGCTGGGGAGGGTGCTGCCGGTGCAGGCGGCTCTGGAAGCGGCCCGGCGCACTAACTAACGCGCTCTCCGTCCCTCCATCCGCCCCAGGGCCATAGTGGAGAAGCGCCTAGCAGCCTGCGTCAACCTCATCCCGCAGATGACATCCATGTGAGTGTCAGTTAGAAACCCGGTTTAACTGGAGGGGCTGAGGGTTGTCCCCCCCCCCGGGGAAATCTTTCTTTCCCAAGACTGTGTTCCTTATTTCTCTGACCTCTTCAGCTATGAGTGGAAAGGGAAGATCGAGGAAGACAGTGAGGTGCTGATGGTGAGAAAATACCCCTCTTGTCTGGCCCTCCCTGACCGACCACACTGTGTTCCACTCCTTGGTTGAGCTGTGTCTGTCTTTGCCCTTTAGATGATTAAAACCCAAAGCTCCCTGGTCCCTGCTCTGACAGAGTTCGTTCGGTAAGAACTTCAAGGTTTCTTTTTGTGGTGGGTCTGGGGATGAACCAGGGCCTTGAGCATTTCAGGCAAGCAGAGTGACATCCCCAGCTCACTAAGGAGATCTGAGGTGGACACTGTGGGGTGAACCTTGCCTGGGGGTGCAGGATGGGTGACCGAATAACCCTGCCCTGTCGTTTCTGCAGATCTGTGCACCCTTACGAAGTTGCTGAGGTGATCTCGTTGCCTGTGGAGCAGGGAAATCTCCCATACCTGCATTGGGTGCGCCAGGTCACAGAATCAGCTTCAGATTCTGGCACAGCCCCCTCTTCCTCTGCCTAATGCCCTCTGGTTCCCAGGCGCTGGTGACTGAGCCCCCAATAAATTCTCTTCTGTTCTCTCCGCCTTTCCCTGGGGAGGACGGGAAGTGCCTCTGTCCTTGAAGTCTGAGCATCTTTCAGAATGACTCATGTCTACTAGGTTTGTTTATCTCTTTATTACAGTCATACAGAGTCTGGAATCCTGGACCACCCCACCACCCCCATCTCTATACCCAGGGGTTAAATAGTTTTAAAAAATAGTTTAAAAGCTGTAACAAAATAACATCGAGGGAAATGAGAAGGATGAGGGGTCGGGAGTCAGGAAGGAGCAGGGAAGAGGCAGGCCTCTTCCCTGCTCCCTGGATTCCAGCCTGGGCAGCGGGGAGAAATGCCCCGGCTCTCCAGGTACATCCCAGCTGTAGGTGAGGTCAGAGGTCGCTCAGGGCATCAAAGTGCCGATGTGTGTGAGCGGGAGGTGGGGGAGGCCGTCAGAAGATGCCCCCTCCTCCCCACTCAACCAGGTACTGCACAGAGCCGTCGGGACGCACTCTTCGAGCAAGGACCCTGACGGGGTCCCCTCGGGATAGGTAGCCAACCCCACCTCGGACTCCTCCCCCGGCCCCCGGAGACAAACTGCGGCACAAGGGAGAAGCAGCGGGCACTGAATGTCTAGAAAGGCCTGGGATCGGGGCGGGGGCGGGGGCCGGGGCCGGTGAGGCCGTCACCGAGTGGGGAGAGGTTCTAGGGATGTCTGTGGGGAAGCCAATGTGGAGTTCCAGGGGTGACCTGCGGAGAGGAGAACCAGTGAGAGCACCCAGGACAGAGCTACAAGGGCTGCTATGGAGGGGCTGTTGGAGAGACTTCATGGGTAGGCTCACCTGTCTGGGGGTTCAGTGTCCCCAGAGGTCCCTGCGGTGCTGGCGGAAGGGTGGAAGGAAGCGAACATCCGGATGGGGCTGCTGAGATGGGGGACATTGAAGTCAGCAGGGCACACTGCACTCCCTCTGGGCTGGGCATCGAGGAGACGAGTCTCTCCGGGACAAGAGTGAAGAACTGGAGGGGAGAGGCTAGTGGACCTGGCTGCACCGGGAGGGGCACTGACCTGGGCAGACAGCGGGCGTCTGTGGGCCGGAAGTTGTAGCCGCTGCTGCCCTGGTAGCTCTGGTTAGGGCTGGGGGGTGCTGGAGACACTGAGGCCTGTAAGGACAGAAGCGTGGAGGGACGGACGGTGAGAAGCCCGTCGGTCCTCTTCCTCAGCACCAGCCTGCGGTGGGCTTTCCCGGCCGCCCGCCCGCCCGGTACCTGCAGTGCCCGCTGCAGCCGGGCCCGCTCCCGCTGCTCCCGGGCCCCATGCCGACTGTGCGCTGCTGTGGCCAGCTCCAGCTCCTCCACCTTGCCCTGCTGTGTCCTCGGGGCTTCGGGCTCCGACCTCCGTCGTTTCCCCAGGGGACGTGAGACCCCTCCCCCAGGGCCCTGCCCTGAAGGGAAGCTGTAAGAGGCCTCCTTATCCCCCCAGCCCCCTCCCAGGCACCCCAAGACCCCCCATTTCTACACATGTACCCTCCAGACCAATCCCTAAGAGGCTCCCCATCTCCCCTGGACCAGTGACCTGGTGGGGGCTCCATCTCCAGGGAGAGGCTCCACCGGAGGAGGGGTCCGAGCGTGAAGACCAAAGAGACATTTCCTCTTTTTGATCTCCCTCCCTGAAATGAAACTGGGGCAAGAGAGCGGACAAGCGGGTGAGTCAGGGTGCTGCAGCGACGCCCCGGTCCAGGCTCCTTGCCCCTGACTCCCCCTCTTTTGTCTCACCGGTCCTTGTGGCTGTTAAGAGCGGAAAGGAGCTTGGAAGAGCGCTCTCCTTTGGGTGTGTCTGAAAGCTGAAGGGGGTAAACGGTCAGAGGGCAGTCATTGCCGTGTCCCAGCACCTCAGCCCCCAACTTCAGAACCCATACCTCCCCCAGGAGCAGACTGTCCCAATTCTCAGAAGTGAAGGGGAGGATCTCGCGGTCAAAATCAAAGTATTTCTTCTTGCAGCAGACACTGAGGTGGTAGAGAACCAGATGGGCCACATCCACCCTGGAGAGGCAGAGCCGAGTGGTCAGCAGCGGCAGCAGTCACAAGTCATTAGGGAATAGTCAGCACTGAGGGTGAGGGCGGCCATCCTACCAGCGGAGCTGCAGTCTCCGGACCTTCTCCGGGCCGCCCCGGCACACGCAGCATTCAAATTCATAGAATCTGCACGGGTCAGGACGGAGACAAGCCTCTTTGAGCTCTAATTTACAGCAAGTGAGGAACTGCTGCGGGGTGAGGGAGCATGGCGGGCAGGCTCCACGGGCCTCACCTGTCTCCATAGAGGAGGGGCTTGCTCAGACACTGGGTGCAGGCCTCATGGAACCACTGGAGGCAGCTCCGGCACTGCAGCATTTTCAGGTTCCACCTCGAGGGAAGACGGCCTTGGAACCTCCCTAGACCCGAACCGCCCCCCACACACACACTGGGCTCCCTCACTGTTTCCCGGCTCTACCACAATACCCACCCCTGGTACCCCTTATCACTCACTCCCCAGGGCCGCCACAGTAACAGTAGCTCTGTTGTCGATTGCTCAAATGTCCAGCATCCCAATCCAGACCCTTTAGTCCATATGGCAGAGAAAGTTTCATGCCCAGCATGGCCCGAGCATAGGGACCCTTCTTCAGTGCACCTCCCCTCTGCAGAGGAACAGGTGGAAACCTCAGAGAGGCAGGAGGGGAGAGGTCATTGGAGGCTCCCACAGGAAGAGCAGAGAGGTGCCTTTACCTTGGTGGCAATCGCAAAGACACACTGGCGGCAGACCCAGGATGTGCCCTCTCCTTCTGCAGGGGCTGGGGCCCTGGGAATGTGACAGTCCTGGTGATAAGCTGGATAGGGACAGTGTTGAGAGTACACCACTGTATGGACTTGGAGCTGGAACACAACAGCCTTCCCCTGTGCATGTAGTCCTGAGCACAGTCCTACTCTGTGTGTGTGTGTGTGTGTGTGTGTTAGCAGGCTTCCAGCAGTGGAGGGCCTTGCCCAGGGAAAGGGTGGTTAGAAAGGATGTCTGTTAAGCCACCCTCCAGCATGCGGGGCTTATGTCACCGTCATCCTATGGCTCCCCTCCCTCCATGAGAAGTGAGGTAGCAGGATGAAGATTACCCAGGCCAGGAGACACAGACCCCATCCGGAAAGACGAGAGGCAATCCAGAAGACCCAGGGCAAAATACACCATCCGAGTGCCCTTGCCCTCCCTCTTACCGTGGCGACACTTCTCACAGCTGACTAGCCGGTTCCCAGGGACCACAGTCTCAGAGCGGCAGACACAGCAGAGGAGCTCTTCCCCAGGGAGGGCAGCTGTAAGGAAACACTGTCAGGAGGCTTCAAACCAGAGTCTCCCGCCCCCTCCAGCTTCTGCAGGGGTGAAGGGTCTCACCTGGGCTGATGTCCTTCCACAGAACCAGAAACTGGGAATCATCCTCAAACTGGACCAGACACACCTCTCGAGCACTGTCCACCTGGAACAGGTGAGCAGAGATTATAACAGGGAACAGGACTCAGGAGAGGGGGTCAAAGGCCAGAGGCGGCGCCTACCTTTTTGATGGTGCCCAAGTACAGCAGCCCATCAGTCCATCTGGCCAGCACATCCTGACCCTCCCAAAGTCGAGGTCTGGGGCCTGAGGTGGGAGCCGGGGAAGCTGGATCCCAAAGAGAGGGTGCACCCAAGCGGCTCAGCCGGGGGAGCTGCGCCATTGCATCCTGGGGGGGGCTAGTCAGAAATAGAGTGGAAGAGTTTAGGGATGTTAAGAAAGCTTTACTGCTTTGTCTTGCTTTCCTTTATAGAAAGGGACCAAGCCATGTCCAACCCCAAGCAGACACCTAAGGAGGTGGGTCAGGTCCCCCATCAGCCTCTTGACTCCACTCCGTCCCGCTGTCTCACAGCCTAGCTCTCTAGCACCCCACCTCCCAGGGACCTCGGGAAAAGATGCTTGCGGAACAAGGTTACCACTCATTTTCACCTTTCCCAGCCCTTTAGAGTACCCTAACTGGGACGCTCTGTTGCCCAGAGATATTTTTGGGAGCTTTTCTGGAGATGTTTCTCTGAGTATAAGCAGCTGCATCCCCAGGCCTGTGTGTCTCATTTAGAGTCATTATCGTGGGCTAGTTTGTCAGGTCACCCTCAAATCTGAGGCTCGGGATTAGATAACTTCCCCGAGTGCCCCAGGAGGGGGGCGTGTCCCTGTCCAGGTCTCTGCTCCCCTGCACCGCTAGTCTGCGGAGGGACTGCAATCATCCCAGCCCAGACCCTGAGCGGGACCAGGAGGCTCTCCTGGCTCTCCCTGCGCACCGACCCCCGGCTCCCTGCCCCCTCCCAGGGCCTCCCGCCTTCTCCTTACCGGTGACAGCTGTGGCAGCTGGGAGCCAGGCAGGGGCAAACCTAAGAGCCCTGGGTGAGCCCTGGAGCAGGAGGAGTGCGTGTGGACGCCGGGGGCCGTGCAGGAGAGGGCCGGGGGGGTCCCCAGGCCCAGCCCCTCGGTTCTGGCGGCTCTGGGGCGTATGACGCAGCAGCCAAAGCAGCGGCAGGAGGAGTCGGCGAGGGAGGGAGGGAGGAGTGGTGGGTGGGGAGCACCGAGGGGCGGGCAGGCAGCACCTCCCTCACCTCCGGCAGGCCCGGGGGGCACTGCACGGCTGGGGACCTGGGGAGGCGGCAGGCGGGGAGGAGGAGGGAACCCTTGCAGCCTCCAGGAGCAGCAGGAAATAACCTCTTGGCTGTCAGCCTGCAGGTCAGGGCCGGCCCCGCCTCATGCCACATCCGTTAGCTGCCCCGCCCCGCGGCCACTCCAAGCCCCGCCTCCGCACACGCCACGCCTTCCGCCATTCACACTTCCTGTCGCCCCGCCCTTCTACGCAGGCGCGGCCCCGCCTAGGCCAGCACCTGGGCAGTCAGCCACACCCCCTGCCGCGGGAGTCCGTGTGGCTGCTCCTCCTGGGCGGGGAAGGACCCTGGGGCTAGTACCGAGGCGGTGACGTGCCCGCGGCCAGCCAATGGGCAGGGAAAGGGAGAGAATGTGGAGCACACTGGCACTCTCACACCAGACAAGGACATTCTTGTCTCGGTGTGGGCAACTATGCGTATAACTCCGTGCTGAAGGCTAGAGAAAGGATATCAGGACAGCAAAGTGTGCCTGGCCAAGTGAAAGCCGAAGAGAGAAAAGCCCATAGCCTCACTCTGCAAAACACAGGTCAGAATGGACACTTCTTTTTTTTTTTTTTTTTGCCTTGGTGTTTGCCTGGAATTACAGACAGTTGTTAGCTGCCATGTGGGTGCTGGGAATTGAACCCCAGTCCTCTGGAAGAACAGTCAGTGCTCTTAACCGCTGAGCCATCTCTCCAGCCCAGAAGAATGGACACTTCTATATGCTTACAGGTATTTGTTTACAATTCTTTCCTCTAGCAGCTACTAGTATTAATAAGACCTTATTTAAGAGCACTTACTGCTTTTGCAGAGGACCCAGGTTATGTTCTCAGAACTCACACCACCACTCGCTCACAACCACCTGTCCTTCGAGAATACTAAAGCCTTCTTCTGAATTCAAGGAGTACCAGACACACACAGGATGCACAAGCATACACACCTAGGCAAAACAATTATACATAATAAGAAATCTAAAATTAAGAACAATGTTTTAAGCCTACAACAAAATGTCTTTATTTGATAGGTAAATAACGTCCATCCAATAAAAGCGTCTATGAAACCCTACCCCCACCAAGTTCATGACATAAGTAACACCAAACATATATATACATGCACAGTTGCTTGCAGGATCAGGCTCTGGGTCCATCTTCATTTCTTATTAGCCTGAGCAGTACCAATAATACACTGGTTTACCTGTGGACCAATAAAGTTTACAAGATCAAAGTTTGCAAAGTAACTAGAACATCTGTCCATACTGCCCTTAGCCCCAGTGCTGGGGCTGCGCTCTGAAATCCTAAAATAAGGGTTCAGCTTGGTCACCCTTAAAGATAGTTGTCTTCTGTCCACTAGGCCTGGAGGAGGTTAGAAGTCTAAGGAGATGAAGCCCTATAGTGCTGGCTAATTTTTATGTCAACTAGACACAGGCTAGCTCTCATTTAAAGAAAGAAACTCAGCTGAGAAAACTGTCCCATCAGATTGGCTTGTGGGCAAGCCACTGGGCTTGCTCTTAATTGTGATTGATGTAGGAGAACTCACACCCAAGACAGGTGGGTCCTGAAGGCAGGCTGAGGAAACCAATAAATAGCAATCCCCTATGCCCAGCTGAGGTACTGGCCTGACTTTCCTGGGTGATGGACTAAATCTTCTCTACTCCAAGTTGCTTTTGGTTCTGATGTCTTACACAGAAGAAGAAAGCTCACTAACACACCTACACAAAGATTAGAGTAGCAGAAGTCTCCACTTCCAGCAGTACCCTGGACTAGACACCCAATGCCTTCTTCCTACAAAAACCTAGCAAGACAGCCATCCATCCAATTCCTTTGACAAGTGGGGCTCTGGAGAAAGTACATCACCATACAAGAGGAACTGTGAGGATCTAGGTAGGTTCCCCGCTCAGCCCATAGATGCAGCAATGTGAGGATCAGAAAGAAGTGGAAAAGACATAAGCACCTGTAAAAACCTCCCCTCCTGAGAAAAGCTATGGTCACGTTTAGAGTTGCTCAGGATAGAAATTCAATACTGAGAACCAATGAAGTGTTGAGCATCTTAAGGCTGCCGAGGACCTGGGTTCAGGGGCTAGCACCATGTGCTGGCTCACAACCACCCATTATCTCATTACCTACAGTTCCAGGGAATCCAGTGCCATCTTCTAGCCTCCTGCCACACCACGTACAAGTGCTATACACAAGTGCAGTCATTCACATAAAATACAACTTTTCTTTTCTTTCGTTTGAGATGGGGTTTCTCTAGGCCTTGCTGTCCTGGAACTCTGTAGACCAGGCTGGCATCAAACTCAGAGATTTACCTGTCTTTGCCTGATAGTGCTGGGATTAAGGGCATTTGCCACATATCCAGCTAAATCCAAATATGTACACAAACTCCAGCATTTTGGGGACTAGAGAGATGCCCCAGAGAGTAAAAGCACTGGCTGTATTCCAAAGGGCCCTGGACTCACAGAGCAGCTCACAGCTGTCCAACTCCAGTTCCAGGGAATCCAATACACTCTTCTGGCTTCCTTAGGCACCAGGCTCACACACAGTGCAGACATAGAAGCACACAAAATACCTATACACACAAAGAATCGTGCATCCACCTTTTCCTACATAGGTGTCGCTCTATTTCAATGTCCTTCACTTTATGTGACCTAGACAAATTGAAGGCTTGGGGTACCCTTTATTGAACAAATCTATTTGGTACTATTTTTTTCAAAGGTTCAGGTAATCACTACCACATTTTAGCAATGAAATATTAAGGTCCGTGCCTTTAAAACAGTACATTATAATTTCTTTCTTTTTTTTTTTTTAAAAAAAAACTTTATTTATTTGCCTTGGTGTTTGCCTGGAACTGGAACTACAGACAGTTGTTAGCTGCCATGTGGGTGCTGGGAATCGAACCCGGGTCCTCTGGAAGAGCAGACAGTGCTCTTAGCCGCTGAGCCATTTCTCCAGCCCCTATAATTTCATGAGTACTTCATGTCTCTGCTTTACTGCAGTGTCCACAGAACTGAACCCACAACAGCATCTCTGAGGCTTTTACATGGGAGGGAGAATTCACACAAGAGTCATGACTAATGAAGACTAGTTAGAAATCACCATTGAAGGCCCTCTAACAAAAAGATTAATCTAGATATGATTACTGTCTCATAACATCCATAGGTGAGCCAGGTGGCTAATGCCTTTAATCCCAGCACTTGGGAGGCAGAGGCAGGCAGATCTCTGAGTTTTAAGGTCAGCCTGGTTTACAGAGTGAGTTCCAGGACAGCCAGAGCTACACAGAGAAACCTTATCTGTGTAAGGGGGAGGGGGTGCAGAAGGACAACCACTAGTTCCGAATCGATGGGTTTAGCGTGTGGCACACAGTCTAACACTTAACAGGCAGGAAGATGAGAGGAGATGTGGCTCAAAGGTGGAGCACATGCCCAGCATGTGTGAGCTCTGGGTTACATCTCTAACACCACCAAAAACAGACAGAAAAGGCAGGCAAATACATAATAAAGATCAAACTAGACAGTGGCCAAGAGTCTGAACCAGAATTACAAATCTAATGACCACCAGAGAGCAACTCTGAGGAAAGAGTAAGCAACTGCCAGAGTCTGAATATGGTGCAGTAACAGACGAGAAGTCAGTGCCACCCAAGTGGGGAAAGGCTATCTGTCACACATACAGTCAACAAGTACTTCCAACAAAACCACCCTCCTACAAGGGACATGACTGCCCTTCCTTCCTTCCTTCCTCTGATCCTAATGTGAACAAACCGAACGAATCAAAGACATTTCTGTAACAAGCAGGAGGAACTAAGGGGGCATTAGAAGTCCAGGCCAGGCCGGGTGTGTGTGGCACATGCCTGTGATCCCAGCTCTCAGGAGGTGGAGGCCAGTCAGCTCAGATGAGCCTTAGCAATGTAGCAAGTTCAAGACCAGCTCTATTGACATGAAATGCTGACTTACTCCCCTGCTGTCCCCACCATGTTACATTAATATATAAGATGTTAGTCTGGGGACAGCCAGGGTGCTCACCACCAGCTCTGATGACAGGGCAATCCAAGTTTGATCTCTAGGGCCTACTTGGAAGGAGAGAACCAAACCCTACAACTTGCCCCCCCCACACACACACTTTATTTTTTTTTAAATATATAATTTTTGGTTTTTTTTTTTTAATTTATTTATTTATTTAATTTTTTTTTTTTTTTTTTTTTTTTTTTTTTTTTTTTTTTTTTTTTTTTTTTTTTTGCCTTGGTGTTTGCCTGAAACTGAAACTACAGACAGTTGTTAGCTGCCATGTGGGTGCTGGGAATTGAACCCGGGTCCTCTGGAAGAGCAGACAGTGCTCTTAACCGCTGAGCCATCTCTCCAGCCCCCTCACACACACACTTTAATGCCTGAAGCCTACAAAGAGTCCAGTGGTCCCTGGAACTAGTGTTAGGGATGGTGCTGGGAACTGAACTCAGATCCTCTCCAAGAACAGCAAGTGCTCTTAACCACTGAAGCATTTGTCCAGCTGAGCCATGTGTAAGTAAACCACTTTAAAGCTGCCTTTTTGTTGTTGTTGAGCCTGGGGCTCTTCACACAGCCCCGGCTGTCCTGGAGCTCACTTTGTAGACCAGGCTGGCCTCAAATTCACGGATCTCCCACATTCTACCCCCTACCACACACCCTCCAAGTACTGATACAAAGGGCATGGCCATCACATGTGGCTAAACCTGCTTATCTTTGAGAAACTAGGCTTGTCACACAGCTCAGGTAGTGCTCACTGTGACAAGGACAGTTCAAGCCCCAACACCAAAAGACAGACAGCTGTAGACAGGTGATATACGACCAATGAGCTGACACAAGAGACCACCTCACTTACAGCAGGATGCAGATGCTAACATGGCTGCCACTGTACCTGCAGAGGGCAGACCCAGTCATGATCAGACAGACCCCAGATAGAGCCAGGACTCATCAAAGGGGAAACCAAGGCAAACAGTAATGAAACTGAGACCTACTCATCCATCCCTAGGAGGGTGAGAACATGGGCACTGTCTAGCTCCTATTGAATGTACAGTTGGATACATCTCATTTATTCTAGCAATTCCATTTCAAGGAGCATTGCTTTAGACAGATAACTGGAAAGTATACAAAATGGTCTTATTTAGTCAGAACAAGGTGGAAACAGTGCAACTCTCCCACAGTCGGGACAGGTGAATTCATTTTGGAAGAGCCCTACGGAGACCTCAAATAACGAGACAATCCCAGCACCTGTGGAAGTGATCTTGGCAATGAAGAGCAGAGTGAGCATAGGGAAGATCAGAACACGCGCATAGCTTGTTCTTGCTGTAGTATAGTACAGTACAGTACAGTACAGTATAGTACAGTACAGTACAGTACAGTATAGTACAATACAGTACAGTATAGTATAGTACAGTACAGTACAGCACAGTACAGTATAGTATAGTACAGTACAGTATAGTATAGTACAGTATAGTATAGTCCTGACGACTATGTGCTTGTCTCTTCTAAAAATACTGATTCAAAAGTCAGTAGTTGAACATGAAATCAGTGAGGTACTCAAGATGGCTAGCAAGTTTTAATTTTTTTTGAATAGATGTGCCCCAGCTTGGAAAGCAGAAGTCAATGATGAGATGTCTATGAAGAGCCAGAAGTCCTGACAGTATGTGCAGACTGGCCCTAGGCTCATACACGTGACTACTTGGTCCTCAGTGCAACTGTGTGGGGAGGATTAGGAGGTGTGGCTTTGTCAAGCAGTGTATGAGGTGAAGGAGCTTTGGGATTTCAAGAGCTCAAGCCATTTCCAGTCTTTCTGTGCTGTCTCAGGGTATGAACTCAGCCGCCGTTCCAATCCTACGCCTTCCTGCCTATTGCCATGTCCCTCTGTCATAAAGGTCTCTAAACTCAAAGCCCCCAATAAACTCTTCCCTCAGTTCCTTGGTCACAGTGTCTTGTTAAAAGAACAGAACCCTAGGGCAGCAGGGTAACAACTGTACCTTGGAAGCAAAGCGTAGTGAATTGAGAGACTCCGAGACATTCTCTTCCAGAGGGGAAATGTTCACAAACATCAGCCTGTGGATAGAGAAGGGCCCAAGACAGCATCAGTGGTCTGCCTGCCAAGGCTGAGCACACATAGACATCTCTTTCCTACGGCCCCTTCAGTTTGTCCCTTCCACTCACATCTTGGCACTGCCACCCAGTGAATTCTGCAGTAGGTAGGTGAGCTTGCTGTTTCGGTAAGGCACATGGGCCTCCTGAAGGGAAAGGCACAGTGAGGACAGGGCACGGTTCTCCACAGCTCGTGCCAACTGCCCCCTAGCTTTACCTGCCCACACACCCACCCCTACCCACCTTATTGCTCAGGGCCATTATGACCAGCCCCAGTGTCGAGAGACTGCTGTTAATGGCCTGTGTCTCCCGAAGGCGGTCACGCTCCCCAGGACCTAGGGTTAAGCCAGGGTCTAGCCGCTCACTGCCGGCCAGGTCTACAAGGTTGAGGGGAGCGCCACACTGCAGGCCCCGAGCAGCATGCTCTCCAGAAATCTGCAGCTGAAACACACTGTGACTGCGCGATGATCTCTCATTCTGGGCAGTGCGGGCCACAGCCCGATTCTGGTGAGCCAAATGGAGCAGCGCTTCCACCTGGAGACGGGATTGGCAAGGGGTAGAAACAGTCAGAAGCTCGGACAGGCATGATGACCAAGTGTGTGTGCCGGTGTGTGAGTCCACCCTGCCTGCCCTTGGGAGCAAAAGCACAGACTAGCACAATGAGTATAGAGACACAACAGCCTGGGTTGGGTCTTCTCACAAAGCCTATAATCCCAACTACTTGGAGGCCGACACAGAAGAATTGAAAGTTCAGGGACTCCTTGAGACAGAGGGAGTTCTGAGCAATCTGGTAAGGCCATGTCTGCAAATAAAAACAGACTAGCTTAGGTCTATAATCCCCAGCACTCAGAGGCTGAGACAGGAGGATTACCTTGAGTTCAAAGCCAGCTTGGGCTTCAGTGCAAGATTTCTCAAAAGAAGTAAAAGGACAACCCAAGTGTCTTCACTGCCTGAAGAGCTCCAGAGAAGGAGCAATGGGTAGGCCCTAAGAGCCCTGAAAGGATCAGCCAGGTAGCTCATGGCTAGAGTGAACTCAGCAACAGAAAGAACAGAAGTGAGTCCCGAGGTGCACCTGGAAGGAGGCTAGTGTCGGTCACCCCTTCAGATGCAGCACTTCCTTCCCTCTAGGTCTGGAGACACCTACACACACGAACACGCACACACGCAGCTCATCCTCTGGGGTGCTTGTCTGCAGCACTGTGCCCACCCCTCCCAATCCAGTCCCTGCCTGCCCTCACCTCCTTCTCACAGGAAACAGGGACATAGCGTGCATTGGTGACGGTAAGTTCCTCACTCCCTGGACCTGCGCGACGAATCTCACACTCGCCCCCTTGCCCCTTCCGGGTCCCAGTGGCTAGCAGGTCTCTGACGGTCTCATTGTAGATCTCTACGTAACTTGCCACAAAACTGTATGTCCAGCCCTGGCCATTCATCTCCTGGGCCACGGAGAACAAATGGCGCAGGGCCCGAGGGATGAGCCCCTCCAGCTGGGGGTCTCCTCCAGGCCCACCCTCCATGGTGAAGGTTTTGCCACTGCCTGTCTGTCCATAGGCAAAGATACACACAGGGTAGCCATCCAGTGCTGACTGGACAAGCATGGAGATCTCCTCAAATACTTCCTCCTGTTTGCTTCCCGGTGGGAATACCCGATCAAAGGAGAAATCATGGCGGGTTGGGGGTGCTGGTACCCCAGTCAGGGTTGCACGCCGATCATCAGATCGTGAGAGGCTAAGGCGAGTTGGGGGATCAGATGGCCCAGCAGGGCCATGGGGAAATAGGAGGAAGCCAGGTGAGGGCATAGGTTCCCCATCAAGGACAGGGCGCACCCGGCAGAATACCCGGATATTGCCCTTAAGTTCCTGTAACTGGTTGTGGAGTCTTCGGCGTTCCATCTGCAGCCCGTGGAGCTGGTCTCCTTGCTCAGCCAGTAAGGTCTCCTGGGCTGCTGTCTTCTGGCGCAGACACACCACCTCTGCCTCACTGCTTATCAGAGCCGCTTCCGAGGCCTGTAACCTCCTCTGCCCAGAGCAGAGGAACACAAGGCGGGATGCATAGTCATTAGAGCAGGACATGGAACAAAACAGGGTAGGTCTCTAACCTCACAAACCTAAGAGGTAAGAAATCCAGGTAGGGCTGGCGAGCGAGCGCCTCTAATCCCAGCATTTGGGAGGCAGATGATCTCTGAGTTCCCAGCCAACCTGGTCTACAGAGCTTGTTCTAAGATAGCCAGAGGCTACACAAAGAAACCGTCTTGAAAAAACAAAAAGTTGGGGCTGGAGAGATGGCTCAGCAGTTAAGAGCACTGACTGCTCTTCCAGAGACCTGAGTTTGATTCCCAGCACCCACATGGCAGCTAACAACTGTCTGTAGTTCCAGTTCCCAGTTCCAGGCAAACACCAAGGCAAATAAATAGATAGATAGATAGATGGATAGATATACAGACAGATAGATAAAAAAGAAAAAACAAAAAGTTAAAAAGAAGAAAGCGGTTAAGAAAATGGGTATGGGGGCCCCTTGAACTATGGAGAGTGTTTAGTCAATAAAAGCATTTGATATAAAAGCAAGAGGCTAAGTTAAAATTCCTTCCCAGCACCCATACTTAAAAAAAAATAAAAAAGCTACCCATGGCTGTGTGTTCCAGATGTGATGTGTTGGGGAGCAGAGATGGGCCGGCTAGCCCAGCCAAAACAGTAAGCTCCAGGTTCAGTGACTCACGCTCCCACCCTCATCAGAAGGAAAGAAGGAAGGCAGGCTGAGCCCGAGCACTAGGGCAGAGAAAGGGAGGGAATAGCAGGAAGGTGCTGTCCAGGGTGACAGACTGGAGTGACCAAAGGAAGGGTGGCCGTGCAGATCAAAAGTGCCAGCAGTAAGGCTTGAGTCACGAGAGAGACAGTGGTGTGCCTAACCAGACGGAGGAAGAGCGGATGTCGGAGGGACGAGAGGAAGGAAGGAGCTGGGTGCAGACACCCTGCTGTAGGTGAGGCCTCACCTCCTGCTCCTCCACTCGGGTGGCCAGGGCCTTCCGTTCCTCCTGCAGTCCCAGCTGCTCTTCCTGGAGCTCCTGAATCAGCCTTTCCTTGGTACCCAGCCATCCCTCCAGCTCTAAGACACGGGCACTCAGAGTCTCCAGTCTCTGCTGGTCCTGCTCAGCCTGGGTCCGTACCCGAGCCAGCTCCTCTTCCAGGGTGTTCCGCTCTGTCCCCAGGGTCCCGGCCTGCTCCTGGGCCTCTTTGAGTTGCTCCAGAAGCCCTTGGGTCTCCTGGTTCAGCTTTTGGGTCTTCTCCCGATAGCGTTTCAGCTCTTCATTGAGGTCACACAACTGACCCTTTAAGTCCCAGGCAGGGCGTTTACCAGGTCTCTTCCCTACCACCACAGGAGCAGTTGATGCTAACACGGGCACAGGAGAGGCACGGGTCAGGAGTCTTGACCTTCTACACTCAGGTCCCCAACCCCCCCCCCCATCTGTCCCTCTCCTCCCTAGCCAGGAAGGCAGCGTATGCTTTCTGAGCACTCAGCACCTCGTCTTCCCTCCCATCCCCCACCCAATGCTTGTTTGTCACCTACTGCCAGGCTTCTGGGCAGGAACAGCAGGAGCTGGCTTCTGGTTCTTCAACACTAGAGAATTAGAGTTGACATAGAATTACACATCTGTAATCCCACACTTAGAGGCCAAGGCTGGATAATTGCCAGTTCAAGGCCAACTTGAGCTCTAGTGAGACTCAACAAAGACTGGGCTGGGGAGGTGACAGAGCAGTTAACAGCACTTGCCGCTCTCACAGAGCACCCAGGTTTGGCTCCCATCATCCTGGTCGGGAGATTTACAACCACCCGTAACTCTGGCTCCAGAGGATTTAATGCCTTCCTCTGTGCACATATATGCTCAGGTATAAACACATATACATAAAGTAAAATGAGAAAATAAATCTTAGAAGCCCAAGGGCTGTGATATGACTTAGTAGGAGAGCATCTGCCTACCATGTGAAGGCCCTGGATTTGATCCCCACCACGCCCCTCTGCCATGGTTGCCCGTCAGCCCCAGCTTAAGCACTATTACCTGAGCCGACAGCAGTGCAGCCACGAGGGCCTGTCTTCTGAGGGCCTTTCTGAGCTGTCCAGGGGCGGGAGAGAAAGAAGTGACAGCACTCTTAGGCAGCAGATGCTGACACGATTTTACATGGGGTTAGAGGTGACTGTCCTGCCCTTTAAGTCCCTGGCCAGCTCCCAGTGGCCTCCTAGGACCCCCAGACTCTCCCGAGGATACACAGCGCCCTTAAGAGCTGAGAAGAAAGAATTCCACCTAACAACCTTTGTGCCCCTCAAATTCTGAACCAAGTGCAAAGTTCTGATGGACTCAGGAAATTTGAAAGGAGAACAAAGAGAGCAGTGTCCTTCCTTCCACCCTGGTCCAGTCCACCCCAGAGCCCACCTGCAGTCAGGCCCTGTGTCTGGGACACTGTGCTGAGGAGCGCTCCTCTAGGGCGGGATGTGTCTATTCTGGTCACTGCTCCCGGGCCTCGTGTCCGTTTCTGGGGAGAGAGAGATCAGAAGGGGTTCCATAGTAACCTGTCCTTGTCTCCCCCCACTCATCCCCCTTCTCACTCTCTGCTCACCTTTGCAGGTTCCAAGGCATCCTCCATCTGCTCAGGACCCCTCTTGAGCCTGCTTCCTGAAAGAGGCAGTCGGGAGGAGGCCTTGAGGAGCGTCGTCTTCAGCTCCAAGTTCCTCTTCACCTCCAGCAAAGGGGGCCTCTGTGAGAAAAGGAAGCTCTCAACACAGCATCAGGCTGGGCCTGACACAGCACTCCTTCCATCCCAGCACTCTGGAGGCAGAGGAAGGTGGATCTCTGAGTTCAAGGCTAGCCTGGTCTATGGAATGAGTTCCAGGACAGCCAGGGCTACACAGGGAAATCCTGTCTCAGAAAACAAACCAACAAAAGACAGAGCCAAAAGCCCAACCCCCACACACACACTGGAGCCTCCCCAACCTTCGCTTTCTTTTTTTAAGATTTATTTATTTATTATGTATACAGTATACAGAAGAGGGTACCAGATGTCATCATAGATGGTTGTGAGCCACCATGTGGGTGCTGGGAATTGAACTCAGGACCTCCGGAAAAACAGCCAATGCTCTTAACCTCTGAGCCAGCCCCAACCTTCGTTTTCTTTCTTTTTTTTTTTTTAATTTAATTTATTTATTTGCCTTGGTGTTTGCCTGGAACTGGAACCACAGACAGTTGTTAGCTGCCATGTGGGTGCTGGGAATCGAACCCGGGTCCTCTGGAAGAGCAGACGGTGCTCTTAACCGCTGAACCATCTCTCCAGCCCCCAACCTTCGTTTTCAATATCGACTCTCATCAAGTATTAAGTGAGGGTCATTTGTGCCAAAAGTTGGCACTGTGTGCCAGACACTCAGCACAGATAGATAGAGCTTGACAGTAGAAACTAGCTTTGGAGAAAGGCTAGCTAGAGGGAAACTGTACACAGCTGTCCTTTAGGGCTGAACTCAAATAGAAACATTCCTGGAAGACAGAAATTCTAACACACAGAACACCTACAAAGCCAACAGGCCTTCCAGTTACAGCTAGAGAGGGACACTTGTTGGGAGAAGCAGGCTGTTCAGAGTGCCATTCTAAATGCTTCATTTCTAGGAACACTATGAACTAATTCTGCAAAGGAGGGACAGGCAGACACCATGAGGTGAGTGCCATGTCTGTGAACCACGCACATGCAGCTCCAGCGGAAGGAAGCTAAGGAGAGGTTGGCAGACCCCATGGACTGCTGTTGGCAGCCACGTGAGGCTAAGAATCAAACTCAAGCCCTCTGTAAGCCCAAGTGTGCTAAAGCCGTCTTGCCAGCCCCTCAGCTTGCTTTCTTATATATCCCTGGCCCACCTGCCTAAGGATGGTGCCGCCATAGTGCAGGGTCCTCCCACATCAACATAAATCAAGACAACTCCCCAGTTAAAGTCCCCTCTTCTCACGTGACTCAATTTGTGTCAGGCTGACAATAAAAGCCAAGCAGTAAACGACAGGAGGCAGTTCTTTCCCCCTGCGATGCATGTCCTGGGGATTGATTCAGGTTGTCAAACTTGGTGCCCTAACTTCTCAGCAGCCCTTTAAGGTGCAGTCTTGAGGATCGATGGTGTCATGGGCATGGCTGCAGAACAAGCACCCCAGTCAAGAAGCACAGGGGCACATGCAGTGACAAAGGCGTCCTATCAGATCAACAACACACGGTACACAGAAGGAAGGGGGCAGACAGCAGACAGCCAAGAGGGAAGAGTCTGGACACTCAGGAAGAGGCACTCTGAGGACTCTGAGTCAGGAGATTATGTTTTGACATTTGTTTTGAAGAATTCAATTGTGAGCCATACAGGTGACTGAGACAGTAAGATCACAAGTTCGAGGCTGGCCTGGATGGACTATAGGGAAGACCGTGGGGGTGGGGGAGAAACAATGAGCATTTAAAAGTGGATACAGGTAGAGCAGAAGATGAGTGATATCATACGCAGAGGCTGCATTATTCATCCAGCAAGGACTTGGTGAGCATCGGCTTTGCAGTAGACAGGGCATTTGGCCAGCGGTGATGAACACCAAGTCCTTGCCTTCTGGGGCTTATTCCCTAGGGTAACTGCCAAAGTGAAGCTCTGTAAACCAGCTAAACCAGAGAAAACGATCTGTTTTCTCTAGACTGTTAAATGCCTCTTATCAAGTTGAGTGCCTGGGACAGAATCTGATTCAGCAGATCTAGTGACTGGATGCAAAGGAGGCCGGCCTTTGGGCACCAGGGCTGCACTCCCATGGACTCGGTGAGGACTGAGGCAGGGGCCTGAACACTAAACACAAGTCCATCTGGGGAAGGAAGCAGGTGAGCACCAAGCTGGCAGGAGGTTCCTGAAGCCAGGGTTGGTGCAGTTAGGAACTGATGGGGGTGTGGGGGGCCAGGAACTAAGAAGGTCTAAGATGACCTCAGGATGCGTACTTCAGCTCCATTACCACATCATATGAGGAAGGTCTGGATTTAAAGCTACTGCTTTGGAGAGGGAGCTGAGTACTGAGCAGAAACCTGAAGGCCACTGGGGACTGAGTATATTAGCCAGCCCACTGGCCAGAGCCTGTAGTCTGCCCCAAGCCCAAGTTACCTGGCAACCAGAGTAACCAGATGGACAAGTATATCCAGCAGCCAGCCCTCATCCTGGATCCCCAGCATTGTCTATGCGCTCTCACCAACTGTACTTTTGGCACAAAAGTGTCTCACTATGAGGACAGGTCTGCTGATTTCAACACACAAAGGAAGGATTTGGTAAGACTGTAATGAAGACTGGAGAGGGGCTCTGACTACACAAGCACTGGCCGCCCTGTGTGTCACTGACAGTGTTCATCTAATAGTGAACTAAAACATTTAACTAAGGACACACAAAGGGTCACCCAGACAGAGCCCTGCAAGGTGTACCCCTGCACACCTCACAAAGCCTAAGGAACTAACCTGGTTTGGTGAATTTTCCTAAGGCATGATGGCAGATGCCTATAATAATTTGAGAGGGTGACACAAAGATTTCAAGCTCAAGGCTGGCCTAGGCAATTTAGCGTGGCTGTGGTTAGCCAAATTTGAACAAAAGACAAAAGACTTGAGTAGAGCACACAGCAAGAGCAGATCTATCTTCAGCAAAGTGGCCACTGGCTGCCAAACCTGCTACCTAAGCCCAGGACTGCAGCTCTGCCAGGGCGCACGGACCCACTATCCTAGTCCCTGCAGCCATTATGCACTTTCACTTTTGTACTCAACTGACTTTTTGTGCAGAGGTGTTAAAAGCAGCTGTCCTGGCCAGTAATCCCCAGCTACGTGGACTGGGATGGGGTGGATGGGGGTGGGGTGGAGCATCCCTATAACTTGAAAAGTAACTACAGTGATGTTTCTTTGGTGGATCTTTCCCCACTCCTGACTTTCTAAAACTCTAACACTGCCGCATATTTTCTAGTGTTTGAATAGTATCTACCAGCCATATGCACCCCAGCCTAAGCTATGTCTGTAGATGACAATGTTACACAACGGCAAAAAGACTATACACCCGAGACAGTGATGCTAAAAATGAAGCTAACATGGTTCTTACACTCTTTTTCTACAAAGAAAGTGAACAACAGGGCTGGAGAGATGGCTCAGAGGTTAGGAGCACTGACTGTTCTTCTGGAGGACCTGAGTTTGATTTGCAGCATCCACATGGCAGCTAACAACTGTCTGTAATTCCAAGATCTGACACCCTTACACAGTTATACATGCAGGCAAGACACTAATTCACATAAAATAAAAATAAATATAAAAAAAAAAAAAAAAGAGGGCTGGAGAGATGGGTCAGAGGTTGAGGGCACTGGCTGTTCTTCCAGAGGTTCTGAGTTCAATTCCCAGCAACCACATGGTGGCTCACAACCATCTATGATGACATCTAGTGCCCTCTTCTGTATATTGTATATATATATATATATATATATACAAAATAAGTAAATCTTTAAAAAAAATCAAAATAGGGCTGGAGAGATGGCTCAGCGGTTAAGAGCACCGTCTGCTCTTCAAGAACCCGGGGTTCGATTCCCAGCACCCACATGGCAGCTAACAACTGTCTGTAGTTCCAGTTCCAGGCACACACCAAAGCAAATACATAAATAAATAAAGTTTAAAAAAAAATCAAAATAAATAAATAAATAATAAATTAAAAAGAAAGAAAGTAAATAACAACAAAAGTCAGGCGTGATGATTCCAACGTTTTGGAGGCAACGGCAAGCAACTCTGTACACTTGAGGCCAATCTGATCTACATAGCTAGTTCTAGACCTCTCAGAACAAACATAGTGAGACCCTGTTTCAAACAAACAAACAAAACACCACAATTTTATTGCTGACTAACTGAAAAGCATTACCTTTTGGGTTTGCTTTTTGTGACTTTATTGTGGACAGCTCTAAATAGCATAAATGGTATTTCTCTCCTGTCTATAATGGTAGACACAGAGATCAACTCTCAGAAGCAATTAACATTCAATATAAGGAGACACATTGAACCCTTTCATCTCCCGAAGAGCCTAGATGGAGGCTGCTCCCAAGGTGAGTCTCCCTGACCAGCTCCAGAGCCTCTCTCAACAGGAGCAGTTTTCCACTCCAATCAGTGAACATCAGACACTACAGTCTCCTCTGACCTCAACCTTTTCTCTCCAGTGACCTGTCCTTCCACTGTACAGCTTAGTACAGGATTAGGACTTTAGTACCTTAGAATAGGATTCTGGGCAATGTTTCTCAACCTGTGGGCCAAGATCCCTTCACATGGGAGGAAAACAGATATCCTGCCTATCAGATATTTACATTACAATCATAACAGTAGCAAAATTACAGCTATTAAGTAGCAACAAAAATAATTTTACAGGGTCACCACAATATGAGGAACTGTATTAAAGAGTCACAGCATTAGTAAGGCTGAGAACTGCTGATGTAGGGCATACACTGCAATTTTTTCCTCAACAAATTCTACTTCTACCATTCCAACAAAACTGCCATCCTCCGGCCAGGCAGTGGTGATACATGCCTTTAATCCCAGCACTTGGGAGTTACAAGCAGGTAGAGTTCTGTAAATCAAGCCAGCCCGGACTTCCCCAGACTTAGGTTTACAGAGCAAGTTCCCGGGACTGCCAGCGCCACACTTCCAGTTTCATGTTACTGAGTCAATTTTACATTATGTTTCCTTCATTTATCGAGACAGTATATCGCTGGCATGAACCTCAGAACCCTTGTCTCAGCCTCTGTACAGCTGATCTCAGGTTTTGTTGCTTTTGGCTCAGGAGATTATAGAATCAGGGGGTTCAGGCTGAAGAGATGGCTCAGCGGTTAAGAGCACTGACTGTTCTTCCTAAGGACCTGAGTTCGATTCCCAGCATCCACATGGCAGCTAACAACTGTCTGTTAACTCCAAGATCTGACATCCTTACACAGTTATACATGCAGGCAAAACACCAATTCACATAAAATAAAAATAAATATTTAAAAAAAAAAAAAAAAGAATCAGGGGGTTCTGGGTGCTTGTCCAGCCCTGTACCACCAAGCTCCTCCCCTATCTTTTACCAAGCCTTAGTTAATGGTAGTCTTCCTCCTGGCTTTTCTTCTTCCCCTTCGACTTTCTTGAACCCTTTCTCCACAGTCCTTCACTGCCTTCCAACATAAATACAAACTTCATTTATTTCTGTCTCCCTAGTGAATATCAACTCATTGGTGGCTGGGATTTCTGTCTCCTACAACTGTGTAGAGCATAGAGATGACGCTCTGCACAAACAGATCTGAGAAAACTTTCGTTTTTACTGTCACCTGTCACAGTGCACTGCTTTTCTGTGGCTGAGTGTACCAGAAAGTCTCTTCAAGTCGAAAGCTGTGAGTTAATCTAAATTGAAATACTAGTAAACAAAGAATGCAGGCTGGCTTTTCCTGGCCCTAGAGTCAGTACATTAATTGCCATACATAAGCCCCCCAGATGGTTCTGAGTGGAGCAAGACATCCACTAACTAGTCAACCAGTCCTATTGGGCAAAAGAAAGATGAGAGCCTGCCCGATTTCCCCTCTCCACTCCTACACACAGATCCAGCAGCAATGGAAGTCAGCACAAAGGGCACTGGCAGGGATGTGCTTTGGGACCCTCGCTTCTCCCACAAGACTGTAAGAGTTAAAAAGCATAAATGTGTCGTATCCGCTTGAGAATTCGAAACGGGAAATGCTGGAGACAGCTAAGGGACACAAAGACTGTCGCGCCTCGCTGTCTGCCGCTTGCACGGCCTCGGCTGCCGGAGTGCGGGTCGCGAGACCGGACGCCCGCCCGGGACCCGGCGTCCTCCCCTCGCGGCCGGAGGCCGTCTCCGCCGCACTCACCTGTGCCTTCACGTCCATGGTCCGCACGAGGACAGGGGGCCCGGGCTCCCGGGACCTGCGTCCTCTCACCGGCCTGCGCAACACAACCCAAGCGCCAAAGAGCTCCCAAGCCGGGCCACTCGCCACACCCGCCACTTTTGAATTTCAACCGCCAGGCTCTAAACTCACCGCTCAATCCGCAGAGGCCAATCCGCGCCGGCGACACTGCCGCGAGCCAATCACAGCGCCCTCCGCCTTCGGGGCCACGCCCTCTCGGCTGCAACTGTTCCCCGTCACCACGGAGTTATAGAATCAGACCCGGAGATCCTACTTCCGGATCCGCTTTTGCCTCTTCCCCGCCCCCCCCCCCCGCCCGCCCTTTACGCGGAGCGCGCCCACTTCCGCTCGGCTCCCCCGGACTTCGCGTTACGTCAGAAGCGCGCGCATGTGGAGGAGTCGGAGAGGGAAGGTCCTGAGCAGGGTTGGCGCGAGCGCCACCTAGTGGACGGTGCGGGAAGTGCATACCTCATCGCCACCCTCTGGACCAGAGATGCTCAGGCGAGCGAGGTCGATCATGGTCGGGTTTCCCTGATCCAGATAGGCGAGAAATTTGTCTGATGACACCAACCTGTCTCACAAGAAAAAAAGTGGAGGCCTGGCGATATGACATCGGATGTAACATTTACCCAGCATGCTGAGGCCCTGAGTTCCTTCGCCAGCGCAAGAGACACGAAATAAAAGGGAGAAAGGAAAAAAAAATAAAAACCTTGAGAGGCGAAAAATCAGAATAGAAAACACTTGCAATGTGTTTTCAAGTGCCATGCAATATGATCATAAAACTAGAGACAAGGCTGGGAAGATAACACAATGGTAATCCCTGGAACCCATATAAAGTAGAAGGCAAACTGACTCTACAAAGCTTTCTCTCCACAAGGGTGTCCTTCCTGCACTCAATAATAAATAAGCATTGTCTATTTGTCTATTTGTTTTGTTTTTTCGAGACAGGCTTTCTCTGTGTGACTCTGGCTGGCTTCAAACTCACAGAAATCTGCCTGCTTCCCTAGTGCTAGGGTTAAATCACTGCCAGGCTCAATATACATTTTTTTTTTTAATTAAAAAAGATCTGAAGGGCTAGATGGTGGTGGCACATGCCTTTAATCCCAGCACTCAAGAGGCAGAAGCAGACTGATCTCTGAGTTCAAGACCAGCCTTGTCTACAAAGTGAGTTCCAGGACAGCCAGGGCTACATAGAGAAACCCTGTCTCTCAAAAAGCAACCAAAAACAAAACAGAGGCCAGGTGGTGGCGCCACACTCCTTTAGCCTTTAATTTCAGCACTTGGGAGGCAGAGGCGGGCCTCTGCGTTTGAGAGCAGTCAACAAAAGTGAGTTCAGGACAGCCATAACTACGCCAAAAAAACCATGTTTAAAAAATAAATAACATGATAACATAAGTACAATAAATTAAATAATTTTAAAAATATTTTTTGGGGGGCTGGAGAGATGGCTCAGCGGTTAAGAGCACCGTCTGCTCTTCCAGAGGACCCGGGTTCAATTCTCAGCACCCACATGACAGCTAACAACTGTCTGTAGTTCCAGTTCCAGGCAAACACCAAGGCAAATAAATAAATAAATAAAGTTTAAAAAAAATTTTTTTTCAGATGACTGGACAGTGGTGGTATAAGCCTAATCCCAGCCTTCAGGAGGCTGAGTGAGCAGGTGGGTCTCTGTGAATTGGAGGCCAATCTGGTCTACAAAGTGAATTCCAGTGTAGCCAGTGCTCTATAGAGAAACAGTTGTAATATCCAAAGGTTGTTTTTAGACTAAATAGAATTTTCCTAGTGTCTTTCTAGAAAAAAAAAAAAAAAGCTTTAGTCAGTAATAAAGTTTATCTTTTTTGTTTCTTGTTTTGCAAGACAGGGTCTCTCTGGACAGCCCAGGCTGGCCTCGAACTTACAAAGATCCACCTATCTCTGCCTCCCAAGTGCTGGGGTTAAAGGCATGCATCACCACCACCAGGCTTGAGTTTGTCTTTTTTTTTTTTTTTTTTTTTTTCCTTTAAAAAGATTTATTTATTATGTATACAGTGTTCCACCTGCATGTACACTTGCCTGCCAGAAGAGGGCATCAGATCTCATTATAGATGGTTGTGATCCATCATGTGGTTGACGGGAATTGAACTCAGACCTCTGGAAGAGCAACCAATGCTCTCAACCTCTGAGCCATCTCTCCAGCCCCCTGACTTTGTCTTTTGTCTGGACGAAAAAACAGGGACCCGAAACCTAAAAGGGAGAAATGAGAGGGGCAAGAGACATGAAGAATGACACAGAAAGACAGTATTCCATTAAGCTGGGTGATTTTATTTTTCTCAGGGAGTTTATAAGGTGAAGGAGGTCGGCAGAGCAGAGGGTCATGGGGAAGGGTTGGTATGCAGATAACCTGCATGTGTTCCTTTCTGTCAGGAAGATAAAGCTATTCCTGGCATTGTTGGTAAATGGCTAACTATAAGGAGAGGGGAATAGAGGCCTATAAACATGGCTAACTCATAAACTGAAAACGGCTAAACTCGCATGGCTATACTGAGAGGCCAAAGTTGGCTCCCGGCACCTCCTCCCTTTCCAATTATTTTATGAGGCAAGTTAACAGTTATCATATGAATAGGTATTAACCAGGAGCGGGGAACAGAGGCCTGATCCTCCTAAACTTTTTTGTCTAGCAGAGGAAACCTTCTGAGGCTAGTGAGGGAAGCTTCCTTTCCACATAGCAGATGTCTTTTGGGGGAGGAGAAGGTCTAGGTTATTAATATTAATACCTTTGGACATGAACCTCTATGCAATCAGGTTTTGTTCCTCAGGGGACCCAGAGACAGAACACATGGTCCTCTCCTTGCAGTGCTTCACCTCGCACTCTTGCTGGTGCCCATGTCTGTCAAGGACAGACACACATATCTCTGGGTGTTATGTGGTTCTCGAAGGAGCCTCATCCTCAGTGGGTTTACCTTATCCACGGTCGGCCAGGTCAAGCCTATGATAGTGGATTTGAATAGGTCTGGAGGCCAACGTATCTACCTGTTGGCAAATAAATCTAGTGAGCCTGTTAAAGGCCCATGATCCAAAAGCTATTAATAGCAAATATCCTATGAAGGGTCCTAAAAGGGAAGGCAAAAGAATAATAACCCAAGGGGAGTGGAAAACCAGCTTTTAGACCATCCTTCCTCCTGTTCCCTTTGCTTCCTCCTGCGCTCCAATCCTTCTCTAACCTAGCCACACAATCTCTGGGCTAGCACACACTGAGAAGAAGGCATGCACCCAAAAGAATAGGTCCTGTCTGCCAAAGAACTCCAGCAGAGCCACACCCCCAAGGGGAAAAATAACCAACATCAAAATCTGAGCAAAATTTGCATTAAAAGACAAGAGCTGCTGATCTGGTTCCCACCCCTTCAGCAGAAAGTGCTCCTTGTGGCGAGCCACTTCTGGCCTGCAGAAGAGTCACCACACGCACGGTTCTTCTCAGATCACACTTTATTGGAGTACAGCTCAGTTGAGAAATGATGGAAAGAAGACCCTGAGATTCAGCCTGCTTATATAGGGAAGTCTGGCACGTGATTGGTGCCCAACACAATGCCTCATTAACATATAGCCGGTGATTGGTTCAAAGTAGTACCATTAGCATATGGCTGGTGATTGGCCCAAAATAATGGCTCATTAACATATTTGAGGATCGCATCAGATAGGTCCTTTCTCAATGCCTAATTAGCATAGGCACATCGGATTGGTCACTACTTGATGCCTAATTAGCATAAGCGGCTATAGAATGTTCCGGCAAGTTGTGCAAAGGCAAACCGCGCCCTACAGCTCCTAGGCTCCTGCTGCTCTGAGCTGTCACCATCAGCCAGTGGGGGTCCCAGGAGACTGCTGTCCAGGAGTGTCCTTGGTATGGGCCAACCACTCAAGCATCCAAATAGGGGCGTCTGCATCCTGTGGAAAAAACACAAACAGACACTCTCCCACACACCAGAACTGGGTCTAGTCTATGTTAAGTGCCATCTGCCAGATTTTTTCATTTAGTCTGAAGTAAGGCCACATTGCTAAGCCTCCAGTGTCTATCTGCTGCAGTATGTGACTGAGAATCCACAGTTAAGAAATTTAAAAATAGGGGCTGGAGAGATGGCTCAGCCATTAAGAGCACCGTCTGCTCTTCCAGAGGACCCGGGTTCGATTCCCAGCACCCACATGGCAGCTAACAACTGTCTGTAGTTCCAGTTGAAGGCAAATAAATAAATAAAGTTTAAAAAAAAAGAATAAAAAAAAGAAATTTAAAATATAAAAAATGGGGGCTGGAGAGATGGCTCAGCAGTTGAGAGCACTGACTGTTCTTCTGGAGGACCTGAGTTCGATTCCCAGCATCCACATGGCAGCTAACAGCTGTCTATGATACCAAGATCTGAAATCCTCACATAGTTATACATGCAGGCAAAACACCAATTCACATAAAATAAAAATAAATAATTTTTTTAAAAAAAGGATAAATGGTCTTTGGGCATGGCAGCACACCCTCCCTTCTTAATTTTAAAAAGACAAACTTTAAGAGCGCAATGGGAGATCTTCCACAATTGTCAGACCTATGAAAATTATAAGGAATCTCAGTCTTCAGCACAAAATTTGGCAAAACTTTATCTGTTGTCATTTCTTTTAAAAACCCCATAAGCAATGGTTTTTAACATCTTTAATCTTTTCTCTAGGATGTGCAGAGGCAAAAAAATAAGATGAAAATAAGTATCAACAGAAACATGGACATAGACCATCCTTCCAAAGGAGGAAATATGAGTAACATCTGTCTGCCAAATATGATTAGGAGCAATGCCCCAAGGATTCATTCCAAAATAGGTTACTGACAGAAATCCTGTACACAAAGGACACTGTTTGACTATCTGAGTGGCTTGGTCCTTTGTGATCTTGAAATGAAACTTCAAAGATCCAGCATTAAGATGAAATCTGATGGGCTTGAAATGCATTATCAAATGCATTAAAAATAACATGTTGAGGGGCTGGAGAGATGGCTCAGTGGTTAAGAGCACCCTCTGCTCTTCCAGAGGACCCGGGTTCGATTCCCAGCACCCACGTGGCAGCTAACAACTGTCTGTAGTTCCAGTTTCAGGCAAACACCAAGGCAAATAAATAAATAAAGTTTTTTAAAAAAAAAATAACATGTTGATTCAGTAAACTGATCAGCAAGGGCATTGCCCTCACCAGGAAGGCCATAACGAAATAAATCTGGGAAAATACACTGGATGAGTCTTTAAAAAGTCAGTCAATTTAGTCAAAGGATAATGATTATCAAACTCACATATTATATTTGAGCACATAAAAACAGTCCATTTTGAATTGGTGACTTGTACCCATTACATAACTTTATGTGGTACAATGTCAAATGTCTGTAAATTTAGCTTAAATCTTTTTTTGAATTACATTTAATACAGCCAGGCAATAAGACAGAACAACTTCAGCAGGGGAGACATTTATAAAAGGTTCTATATAAGGAATTCAAACTAAACCACATTCATGGTACACTAGTAAAATACTAAAGAAAAAGTAAGAGAGACATGGTATAACATGCCTGTTGTCCTGGCTATACCAGGAGCTAAAGGCCAGAATACAGTCTTTTTAGAAAACATTGGCATTTTCTTAAGTACGCCCCGACGTGACTCTGCAATCTCACTTCTTGGAATCTAGCCAAGAGAAATAAAAATATGTACTCACCTATTATAAATTCATAAATGAAATGTAATATATAGTTCATGAAGTAGCATTCAGAAATAATAAAGGAGAAAATACTAGCACATGCTAAAGAAGACAGATATAATGAAGATTTCTCTGTGAAGCCTTGGCTACAGTGATCCATCTGTCTGTCTCTGTCTCCCACGTGCTAAGAGGCACCTGGATTCTTAGTTTAAAAAAAAAAAACTTTTATTTATTTATTTGCCTTGGTGTTTGCCTGGAACTGGAACTACAGACAGTTGTTAGCTGCCATGTGGGTGCTGGGAATCGAACCCCGGTCCTCTGGAAGAGCAGACGGTGCTCCTAACCGCTGAGCCATCTCTCCAGCCCTGGCATCTGGATTCTTGATCAAAAACTCTCATGTTCTTTGAGATTTTTATTTTTAATTTTCTTAACAAGCAAATACTGCTTTATTACTGCCTGCATACTCTTTTAAGGGTTAACCTGAAAGACACCACCAGCATTGCATCTGTTCCTGAATATGAAACACTGACCACACAGGAACCACCTGACTCCACGGGGAAGCAGATGTGATTACCTAGAAGCTAGTGCAAGGGAACAGATGACAAATGGTTCAAGGCTGTTCAGCCCATGCGGTGTCCTTACTTCACAGAACTGAATTAACACTTATCTTTCTCTAGACAGGTTCAGTGTGCAACCTAGAAAATGTCTACACTGCAGTTTACTTTTCCTACAAGACCAACTGTTTTAACTGACCAGACATGTTCCCTCAGGCCAGGAAGTATAAAAAAGGCAATACATTAAAACTGTAAGAGTTCCTTAACACCATGATTCAAATACTAAAGCATGCTTGCTTCTATCAAAAGAAATTCCTTGGGCTGGAGAGATGGCTCAGCAGTTAAGAGCACTGACTGTTCTTCTGGAGGACCTGAGTTCAATTCCCAGCATCCACATGGTGGCTCATAACTGTCTGTAATTCCAAGATCTGACACCCTTACACAGTCATACATGCAGTTATACACCAATTCACATAAAATATTAAAAAAGAAATTCTTTTTAAAGATTTATTTATTATACATAAGAAGAGGGCACCAAATTGCATTACAGATAGTTGTGAGCCACCATGTGGTTGCTGAGAATTGAACTCAAGACCTCTGGAAGAACAACCAGTGCACTTAACCTCTGAGCCATCTCTCCAGCCCCTGAAATTCTTTTTTCTTAACCCTTGTTCCTTGCGCCTTGAGAGATTCCTGGAGTCTGAGAATAAACAAATTCTGTTTACTGAATGCTTTGCCCGCTGGTGTGAACTCACCTTGTGCCCAGCATGATTATAATCTCCTCTGGATCTGACTCATGGCCAGGTCTCTCTCCGTGTCGATCACTGTGGACAGTGTATTCTACCTGATGCGGTGGCCCAATGACTCTGGGTAGTGCTTCCTTCTTGGGTGTGACAGCGTTTCTCCAACCTCTGTGGCAAACAAGCCTCACATTCAGGGTGCCAATTGTCCCAACCAGCAGGACGAAAAAACGAGGACCCATGACCTAAAGGGGAGAAATGAGAGGGGCCAGAGACATGAAGAACGGCACAGCAAGACAGTATTCCATTCAAGCTGGGTGATTTTATTTTTTTAAGGGGGTTTATAAGGTGAAGGAGGTCGGCAGAGCAGAGGGTCATGGGGTTAAGGCTAGGGTTAGGGTTCTTTCTATCAGGAAGATAAAGCTATTCCTGGCATTGTTGGTAAATGGCTAACTATAAGGGGAGGGGAATCGAGGCCTATTAACATGGCTAACTCATAAACTGAAAATGGCTAAACTCGCATGCCTATACTGAAAGGCCAAAGTTGGCTCCCGGCAGTCTTTTATTGAAAGCTGTCTTCTGAGTTTATCTTTCTTAATATGAAGCCCGACAGCAAGGCAAACATATGCAATGGACTGACTTGGCAGCAGCTCCCTTTGGGGAGGAGCTGGCTAAGATTGGCTTGCTGCTGCCAAACTGAGTTAGAGCTCCCCAATCAATGCCATCATAGGCTTCGAAGAATACATCCGAGCAGGATGTATACACCAAACAGACCTCTGATTCAATTAGAATGAGACTTACCCACAGCTAGCCCTTGGCTCTCCATAGTGGGTGGTCTCAATGACCTTGTTGGGGGCAGAGGCAGTCTTCAGCTCTCACATGGGGCAGCATCAACCTCTGGCAGCCAGACCTAGAAGGGCTGATTTTTTTGCAGAGAAGGAATTTGGGAGAACTGACCCACCTTGGTGAGGCAAAGTAGAGCGGTGAAATGAACAGTGTCTTTCTTTAGTTTGGGCAGAGTCCTGCCATCAGGAAAGGAAGGGGGCACTTCTTTGCCCAGTGGTCAGTGTTACTGTGCTTGAAGCAAGCACCAGGTAAAATCAGTTGCTGCCCATCTTCTCTGGAAACAGTCTCAGATGCTTGCTACGGAAACTGGTATTTTGTCTATCGGGGAGGCCCTTTTCATTAAACATCTTTTTTTTTTTAAACTTTATTTATTTATTTGCCTTGGTGTTTGCCTGGAACTGGAACTACAGACAGTTGTTAGCTGCCATGTGGGTGTTGGGAATCGAACCCGGGTCCTCTGGAAGAGCAGATGGTGCTCTTAACCGCTGAGCCATCTCTCCAGCCCCTCATTAAACATCTTAAATGCCCAATCCAGCGAAGACAAAGAGCCTAGGCTTACAGTTTCAAGTCATGTTTCTTATCTAAAAAAAAATTAGAAGTCTGCTGTTGAACACAGTTAGCAAAGACAAGTGGTTAGACATATATCTCCAAGTTGGTTTCTGTAACCTGTGTAGCTGTATAACCTTGGGAATTTATAAATCTTAATAATCAAACATGTCTTTTAAAGAAAACCTTTTATTACGTATACAGTGTTCTGCCTGTGTATATGCTTGGACACCAGAAGAGGGCACCAGATCTCATCACAGATGGCTGTGAGCCACCATGTGGTTGCTGGGAATTAACTCAGGTCCTCTGGAAGAACAGTCAGTGCTCTTAACCTCTGAGCCATCTCTCCAGCCCTCTTCTTTTTTTCTAGGGAGGAAACTTTTAAGCAAGCAATCTTGGTTCTGGAGAAAGGAGGCTTAACTCAGCTCCAGAGCAGCGCCCTTATAGAGGCATGAAACCAATTTTTAATATACATACCAAAAAGACATGTGGTTTGTAAGACTTGAATCCAGTGGTGGGAGCCAAGGAGGCTTAGACACGAGAGACCTGGGCATCATTCGTGCAGTGGTGGAGATGGACACATGTATAGAATTTGGGAATTGAGTGTCATCCTGCTGTTGAGCTGCACTGTGAAGCAGTGAGGCTTTAAACACATCTCAGGGACTGAGCTCAGGCTCCAGTGGGCAGAGCAAGAGGAGCAGGGGGGGAGGAGCCAGGAACAGCGAGGAGATGGGAGAGACCGTAGAAAGGGGGTGGCGGGTGGGCGGGGAGAGCCAGGATAGAAGAAAAAGGAGTATGTGTCCTGGTGGCAAGAATCTCAGTCAATCCCTCCTGTCCCCAAGTGGACTGAGAGACTTGTCAGAGAGATGTGTCCCTTTCTGTGTGTGTGACAGGTGCTCCATGAGCCGAGGGAAGCTGTCTGCCTCACCAGGGTGACTGACTTGTGGTAGGCTCCAGGAGCCAACAGGGACAGAGCAGACAAAGGGGACACATGGCCGAGTACTACATCAGGAGAAAGTGGTTCTCCACACCTAGGGAGAGTCACTCGGGAAAGGGGTGCATCTGTGCCCTTCCCAGGTGTTCAGCACCAGATATGTAAACTCACAAAATGACCACACCATAGCATGTGCATAAGAGAGAAAACATCCAGGGCATTGGAAGAGTCCAGAGCAGAGTGGAAGAGAAAGAGACTGATCTTGGTCAGCAGACTGCACATGACCAGGGCTATCTATGAGAGAGAGTATCAGTGGATAGAGAACAGAGAAACAGTGGAAAAGCAGACATATTGAGAATAGCGGGTTATACGGAGCGTGAGTAGCTGGAGAAGGAAGCCCTGGAGCTTGAGTGGGGGGTAGGGGAAGAGGTAAGGAGGGTAGAACTCTAGTGTGAACTTTGACATGTGTAACAGGGTCCCAGACCTTAGCACAACTGACTCCATGATGGAAGTGCCTTTCAGGTCGTAAAACTCAGCACGTAGACAGCACTGCCTGCCAAAATAAAAACAAACAAACAAAAGACCTGATCCCTCCAAGTCCATAGTTCTGGGAAAGTCTCCAAATGTACTAACCTTGCCTTTCGGCTTCTGTAGTTCCGCTTCTGGCTGACTGTACTTGTTGACTGAAGTGTGTCAGCCCAGAACATGGTTGTTGTGCTTAAAAGCTCACATGAGAAAGGATCCATGCTATTCCAGGATCTCAGTACAGCCATCAGACTACTAAAAAAGATTCTCTGTTGACCTAAACCTACGTCCAAGTGGTCTTCTCTAGAGGAAACTTCACACATTTCTAAAGGTCCCACTGAGATCCCAAGAACCAGACCTAAGACACCAGGAATCTCAGAGGCCCTTTGAGCAAGGAGGATCGTGGTAGTCAGGGAACTCTTAGGGAGGGGATGAGATGTTTCAGGGCCCCAGGACTCTCTTTGATCAATCTCTGCCTAATGGAGGAGTCAGACACCTCCACTCCAAAAGGAAACAGAGTCCCTTGATCTGTCACCTCCAGAAAGAAATAAATCTGTTTAAGTCACCTTCTGTTTAGACATAGGAAAGGTTGACCATGGCAGTGGCTGTGTGTGTGTGTGTGTGTGTGTGTGTGAGTTTTGTTTCTCTGTTTTGACCAGTATCTCAAGGTCTGAATCTTTTTTGCTCTGCCAGGTCTTCCAGAGACCCCCCTAAAACCCCCTCCATCTGTCCCCCTCTTGCAGTGCTGGGATGTTTCATCACCTGACCCCGTACTCATAGACTCAGGTCATCTCAGGTCAGTCCTGGTCCCCGTGTGGAGTTAAGGAAGTGCTGAGCCACTCATCAAAAGTGGCCCTGCTACTGAAGCAGATGTACACGG
>PVIH01006861.1:41697-106784 GCA_004025045.1 Sigmodon hispidus
CACACACACACACACACACACACACACACACACACACACACACACACACACACACACACACACACACACACACACACACACACACACACACACACACACACACACACTCTTTTAACTTCATATAGACGTATAATGTGTTTTGTTTGGTCACATTCATTCCCCAAACATCTCTACTTCTCTCAGGACCCCTTCCCTATAGGTTGAAAAAATTAACTTTATTAAAAAATTGTTTATTTATTATGTATACAGTGTACAGAAGAGGGCACCAGATCTCATCATAGATGGTTGTGAGCCAGAGAGATGGCTCAGTGATTAAGAGCACTGACTGTTCTTCTGGAGGACCTGAGTTCAATTCCCAGCATCCACATGGCAGCTAACAACTTTGTAATTCCAAGACCTGACACCCTTACACAGTTATACATGCAGGGAAAACACCAATTTACATAAAATAATAAAAATAAATATTTAAAAATAAGATGGTTATGAGCCACCATGTGGATGCTGGGAATCGAACTCAGGTCCTCCGGAAGAACAGTCAGTGCTCTTAACCCCTGAGCCATCTCTCCAGCCCCGAAAAAAATTTAACTTTTTAGTGAGCATATAAGTGATGGCTTGTTTCACTGTGACATTGCCATGTATACCATTGGGTTAGCTGCCTCCTCCATTGCTGTCCTGCCTGCCACCCTTGCTGCTTCACGTCACCTGTATCTCTTCCTTGAGTCAGCCTCTAGATTGCTTCCTCCCTGTTCTAATTTTATGTCCTGCACATATGAGCTTGCATACATACATGAACATACACACACACACACACACACACACACACAATACACTCCTTTGTATACATATGGCACAAATATGTATACATTCAATGCATACAATTGAATCCAGATCCAACATGAGGATAAAAGAAATAATTTTCCTTTTGAATATAGCATATTTTGCTAAAGAGTGATTTCCATGTCCCTTGTTTCCTTGCAGATATCATGATTTGTTCTCTTCCCAACCGAATAAGACCCCACTGTATATACGCACCACATTTTCTTTGTCTGCTGATGGACATGTAGGTTGCTTCCATTCTTGTGGGTATTGCAAACGCCATAGCAATAAACATGGATGTACAAGCGTCTCTGAGGTGTTCTGACTTAGGCTTCTTCAGGTGTCTATCCAGGAGTGACAGAGCTGGGAAATGTTAGGTCAGGCAGTGCATATGTCCAGAAGTGACAATCTTGGCCCACCTACACTGGACTATAGAAGTGTTTCCTGGTAGTTAGATAAAAGCCACAATTCCTCAGGAACTTGTCTGCAAAAAGGACATATTTCCCTTGCCTCTAGAAGAAGGGACATATGGCTGTCTATTTATCTGTGGTGTCTCTCAGTGTATCTGAGCCCAGGTTCCTACAATCTCTCTTCATAAGTACCCATTATATATTTCAAAGCCCCAGTGCTAGCTAGCATCCTGGCCTGTCTCACCTCTTCACTAAACGCCCATTCCTGCTCCAGCTCAGAGCTTCCCTCTCCTTCCAGCTACATATCCTCCTTTAACCTGCTACTTAGAACCAGCATGGTACTCACAGCTCCAGTCCCAGGGATCAGCCACCCTCTTCTGGTCTTCGTGGGCATCAGATACACAGGAGGGTGCATATACGTACATGCAGGCAAAACACCCCCACACATAAGATAAAGTTCTTCTTAGCAGTTGCAGTTATTATGAGAACAGCAGTGATCCGTGTAAAGCTTATGTTTATTTGTATTCATGATATAACATAACATATTCTGGCCATTTCACCACCTCCCCCTCTCGCTCCCACAGAAGCTTTTCCAACTCAGCACTCTTCCCCATCTCCCAGCTCTTACGTGTTCTTTCCACCCCCTATTCTTCCATGTTCCCTTAGCTTTGGATTGCTATGTTTTTAATAACTATTAATTTAAATAATGTACTTATTTTGCTTTGTGTGTACTGATGTTTTCCTGCATGCACATATGTTCATCATGAACGTGCCTATTGGATTCCCTGGAAGTGGGGTTACAGATAGCTGACTCCCTATGTAGGTTCTGGGAATTGAACCTGCAGCACCAACAAGTGCCCTTAAAGTCTGGGTCACTCTTCTCACCTCCCCTACACTCACTTCGTGCACAGAGACTTACACACGCACACACATACACAAAACAGAAAATAAGTAATTGTGAAAAGACGGGGAAACTTCATTTCAGGTACTTACTCAGGAAAACCCATTTTGAGAAACCCAAGGATATGGAAATTATATCCTTATTCTCTTTACAGTCCCGTTAATCATTGAAGAAATCTGTTTCCAGTTTAAATGCCATAAGCTTAGAAGACCGGACAGGAAGGGAGATGGGTTTCCTCCAGAGTCACCAGGCTTTTTGGTCCGCAAATTGGCAAAATGCGCACAACCTGAGGAATGTGGAAGGATGCAGAGGTGTGATCTTACGCTGAGTTCCCGTACCAGGCTTTCTCATCAGCTCACCTGCGGACCTCCCCTCCCTACCTGACGGGCATCACAGTAGTCTGTCGTCCCTGGGAGGAGACACCCCGAGGGACTTTATGAGCCTCTCCCAGCGATCCCAGGGGCAGCTTGCACTGTTTCTATGCAAGCCTGCCCCAGGATATCCGGCGCTCGCCTTATGCCCTGCAAACCCCACCACGAAGCACAGCCTTGTAGTCAGGATGACCCCCGGAGAAAAGAGGGCCACAGTCCCCACCAGCTGTCTGGGTCATCACGTCTGTGGTGCAGCTTGGGCAGCGCGTCGCTGACAGCAATAGTAACAATACCTCACTTGTGCAGCATGCTGTGCTCATTTGTATGCATGTGTGTATGTACCTGACCATAGAGGCTGGGACTGGACAGCCTCGCGATGCAGATTGCCTGTCCAAGGGAAGGGCAAGGTCAGGCAACCAGGCGGTGGAACTCGGGGCCCGAGAGAGAGCAAAGTGGGGACTGCCAGGCTTACACCAACCCAGGACAGGACAAGAACATTCTTTATTTCGTTCCCTGGAGACCTGCATAGCAGTAGACAGCCCAGCTCTTTAGTTCTCAGGCAGTGCACAATATGGTACCATGCAGGTGTTCTTCTCCTTCTAGGAGAGGGGGAGCGCGATCTTCCCCATCCTCCACCTGACAGCGTGGGGAAGTCCGAGGCAGGAAGTTTCTGACTGATCCAGTGGCTTTGGAAAGCACCAGGGGCAAAGAGCTCCATGCCTTCCCCGAGGAGGGCTGCACAGGCCAGGCTGGTGCCGTACGCCAATATGGCGCGCCCCATCCCCCAAGCCCCGCCCCCTCGGGCGTCTTGGGTGGGCGGGCCACGCGCCACTTCCGGCTTTTAAGAGCAATGGGTCGCTGGTACAGCAACATGGTTGCTCTCAGGAATTGCAGGCGGGAACTCTGCAGCTTCCGGTCTGTAGTTGGGCCTGCGGTGGGGGTGGGGAGAGAGGAGGCGGAGGGAACCATGCGAGGTTCTGGGATCCGCCGTGAGGGTAGTCTCGAGAGACCGTGTCAGAGGTGGGGGCTGGGCCGCGCACGGAGCGGGGGTGCCGGGGGAGGAGTGGCGAGAGCCGGGGATCGGCGGGGCCCAGGTGCCTTGAGTGTGCGAGCGTGCTGTGCGGAACCTAGCTAACCCTGAACGGGGGAGTGCGGCGGCCTAGGGCTGAACTGGGGAGGGGAGACGGGCCCCACCTGGGGCTGGGAGCCCCGGTATCACGAGTGCCCGGTTTGGGGCCTTCGCTGACGGTTACAAGTCAAAAGGGCGGCTCCGGCGTGCGGTGAGAACGAGGGAGCTTAAGGTGACAAATCCGCAGCCTAAAGTCCCTGTTTGAGGTCAGCCCAGGGGAAGGGGGGACATGGAGATGACTGTAGGAGGGATTGCGATTCACCCCGGAGTCAGAGAGTTGGTGCTGGGAAAAGCTCGGCGCTGGTGGCTTACACCTTTAGTCCCGTGGATCCCGAGGATCTCTGAGTTCCAGGACAGACAGGGAGGCTACATGTACAGAGAAACCCTATCTCGAAAAGCAAAACAAAAAGAGGAGAGAATATTGGGTCTTTGAGGGCGAGTCGTGGCATCTACAGGGTGTTGGTTTCTGTACACAGAGTCAGGAAAACTCAGAGGTCAGTATGGGACCTCGAACTGGGATTGGGAGTAAGAAAAAAAACTTCCTGGCTGACAGAGAGAGGGGAAAACATAACTTAGAGATCGGAAATTGACTGAGGGGTGGAGAGTTAAGATGATGGGGAGGCTTGCCCCCAGAACTGCTTAAGACAGACGTTAAAGACAGGGCTATCTCAGAATAGGCTAACCTGTTCTGAGACCCAGGGTACCACATTGGGTGGGGTTCTGCAGGAGGGCTTCTTCCCCAGGCCCCCTTACAGAATTCTGACCTTTCCCAAACTTCCTCCCTTAGGGGAGTTTGATCCCCCATGGCCGCCGCTGACAGCATCATTGTGCTGGATGATGATGAGGAGGAGGATGAAGCAGCTGCTCAGCCAGGACCCTCCCACTTGCCTTCCAATCCTGTCTCTCCAGGGCCAGAAGCCTCTGGTCCCTCTGAGCACCATGGGGACGGAGGGAGCAGTCACTCAGGTGGCAGGAAGTGCTACAGGTTGGAGAATGAGAGACTGTTTGAAGAGGTAAGCCAAGGGCAAGGCTCCTTTTGTTTTTGAGACAGGGTCTCACTATGTGACCCTGGCTGCCTGGAATTGTCTAGATGAGACTGTCCTTGAAGCAAGAAGTTCCACTTGATTCTGCCTCCTGACAGCAGGGACTGAGGTGTGATTCACGGTGGCCTGACAGGGAAGAGCCTAGGGAGTGGGGCAGGTTGGTCTCTTGTTCTGGCATCCCTTCTAATCCATCTTCTGTCTTCTTTGTCTCCATCCTTCCCATGAACTCTCCAGTTCCTTGAACTGTGTAAGATGGAGACATCAGACCACCCCGAGGTGGTTCCATTTCTCCTCAAACTGCAGCAGCGCACCCAGTCTCTGTTTCTGGCCTCTGCAGAGTTCTGCAACATCTTGTCTCGGGTTCTGTCTCGTGCCCGGAACCGGCCTGCTAAGCTCTATGTCTACATTAATGAGCTCTGCACTGTTCTTAAAGCCCATTCAAATAAGAGGAAGCTGAACTTGGCTCCTGCACCCTCAACGCCCAGTGAACCCTCTGGTGATAACCCTTCCACTGATCCCTCCTCTGACCTTACAAATGCTGAATCTTCTGCCCCTGAGGCCTCAAGGACCCGTGGTTCCCGGAAGCAGATCCAGCGTTTGGAGCAGCTGCTGGCACTGTATGTAGCAGAAATCCGGCGGCTGCAGGAGAAGGAATTGGATCTGTCAGAACTGGACGATCCAGACTCTGCATATCTGCAGGAGGCCCGCTTGAAGCGGAAGCTGATCCGCCTCTTTGGGCGCCTGTGTGAGCTGAAGGACTGCTCTTCTCTGACTGGCCGGGTCATAGAGCAGCGAATCCCCTACCGAGGCACCCGCTACCCAGAGGTCAACAGGCGCATTGAGCGCCTCATCAACAAGCCGGGGCCTGATAGCTTTCCTGATTATGGAGATGTGCTGCGGGCTGTGGAGAAGGCAGCCACACGGCACAGTCTTGGCCTCCCTCGACAGCAGCTCCAGCTCATGGCCCAGGATGCCTTCCGGGATGTGGGTGTCAGGTTACAGGAGCGGCGCCACCTCGACCTCATCTATAACTTTGGCTGCCATCTCACAGATGATTATAGGCCAGGTAGGACCATTGGGATGTCTCATAGGGGTCCTTTAGGTTAAATGGCCTGGGTGCTCTGACCCTGCTTTTCCATACAGGCATTGACCCTGCATTATCAGACCCTGCATTGGCTCGACGTCTTCGGGAAAATCGGAGCTTGGCCATGAGCCGGCTGGATGAAGTCATCTCCAAATATGCAATGATGCAGGACAAAAGTGAGGAGGGCGAGAGGCAGAAGAGGAGAGCTCGACTTCTGGGCACCGCTCCCCATTCAGGTTCCCCTAAAGTCTCCTTGGATTCTGGTGAGGTATGGAAGGGTTAGCATCTGGCTCCCGGGGATTCCAGGGGGACCCATGGAGCAGTGTGTGGAAGCAGTGAAAGAGCCAAGCCCTTGGGGGTGGAGCCTGTTTGTGGCCTGCTTACCTAGGTTCACGCCGTGATACTAGCAAAAACTCTGTGGAAAGGGCTTCCTTAAGAGAGACTCCTTTGTCCCTCAGGGTCCTAGTGGAGTGGCACCCCAGGAGTGCCCTACTACCTCCAAAGCCGAGAGTGATGATGAGGAGGAGGAAAGTGATGATGATGAAGAGGAGGAGGAGGAGGAAGAAGAAGAGGATGAGGAAGAGGCCACTGAAGATGAAGATGAAGATCTAGACCAGTTGCAGGAAGATGAAGGGGGTGATGAAGAAGAGGAGGAGGAAGGAGGAGGAGGTACATATGTGAGCAGGGCACCCCTCTGGTATCTGCCACCCTGATCTTTGTCCTCTTCCCTGTCCCTTTGCAGGCCCTCTCTGCCCGTTCTTCATGCCACCCCTCCTCTCTTTTCCAGATAATGAAGGAGATAAGAGCTCTGACTCCCCATCACACATCCCAACTAGAAGGAACTCAGAATCTATAAAAGGGTCTCCAGGGCAGCAGCAAAACAGAGGACCGACAGGGACACCAGCATCATCCCTAGGAGAATCCCCAGACCCTCCCAGCATAGATGCTGAAAGCAGTGGAGAACAGCTCCAAGAGCCACTCCTTGAGGAAGAGAGTCCTGGGTCCCGTTTTTCTGAGTTAGAGATGGAAGCCTTAACCGAGGATACCACCCCGTCATCCCCTGAAGAAATGGGTATCTCCTCTCCCAGGAAGCAATCAGAAGATTCCCTCCCCACCATCTTGGAAAATGGGGCAGATGTGATTACCTCTACATCCTTCAATGGGCGTGTCTCTTCTCACACTTGTCAAGATTCCAGCCCCCCTTACAAGAGGTTACGGAAGGAAAGGAAGCAACTGGGATCTGGATCATTAGAAAACAGGTAACAGTGGGCAGAGGAAGAAGGCAGGCAAGGAGGTCGGGGTCGGCCGGGAGATGCTGCAGCTTAGGCCCCTCCCATCCGTTCATTCTCTTCTGTCCTTAGCTACATGGAGAAGAAGCAAACTGCTCATCAGGAAAATGAGAAGAAAGAAGGGGCCCCGCCCACTCGCTCCTCCCCCTTGGCTTCCGTGGTTCCTGTTGCTGATTCTTCCACAAGGGTGGACTCTCCCAGTCATGGCCTGGTGACCAGCTCCTTCTGCAGCTCCTCTCCACTCCTGATATCCCAAACTTCCCAATCTCAATCTCCCTGGCCCCGTATTTATAAGGTAAGTGGGGACTGCTGTTTCCCTGACAGTTCATTTCTTGTTGTTTGTTTCTTCTCTATGGGGTACCACACCTACCACATCTCTGTTTTCCTATCGTAGGGGGTGTGGGGGTGTGGGTGTACCACATTTGTGCCTGGTGCTGGTGGATGCCAGAAGAGGGCATCTGATCCTCATAAATTAGAGTTAGGGATAGCAGTGAGCTGCCTGCCATGTGAGTCTGGGAACCAAAGCCAGGCCCCTTCAGAGGAGCCAGTGCTCTTAACGGCTGAGCTGTCTTTCCAGCCTTCCATCCTACTTTTGTCTTTCCCTGTAGCTCTGGCTGTCCTGGAACTCTGCAGATCAGCCTGACTCTGCCAACCATATGCCTGCCTAGGTTTTTTTTTTTTTTTTTTTTTAAACTTTATTTTATTTATGTATTTGCCTTGGTGTTTGCCTGGAACTGGAACCACAGACAGTTGTTAGCTGCCATGTGGGTGCTGGGAATCGAACCCGGGTCCTCTGGAAGAGCAGAGGGTGCTCTCAACCGCTGAGCCATCTCTCCAGCCCCGCCTGCCTAGGTTTTAAACTCCTACCCTTTGCTGACTTCTCTGCAGATGAGTGTGGCCACACAGTGTGACCCTGAAGAGATCATCGTGCTCTCGGACTCTGATTAGCAGCCTCCTGCTCTCTCTGCCTCCAGAAAGTTTTGGGTGACTGTCGGAAGATGGTGATCGGCAGATGACTGAGCAGAGGATGGACTGAGCTCCTTCCCTTTTGGTGGTGTTTCTTTTGACAAGAAATCAGATGTTTTAAGTTTTACACAGACACAATAAACAATGAATTCCTTTTTTTATTGTATTCTTGTCTTTACCTTGTCTTATTGCTATGACAGCTGTCAGCTGGTTCAGGGTTAGCCTGGATCTGCCCTCACTAGTCTGGCCTCCCTCTTCATCATCACCCTTCCTAGAGCCTTCCCTTAGGCATTTGAAGAGATCAGTGCTTGAGAAGCCTTCCTAAGCCGCTTTATTTTCTCACTTTGAGCGGTTGAGTGAAAAGGCCAATCAGGGCTGACTCAAGGTTATTTGGCCAATCCAAAAGGAGGCGGGGCTTCAGGGGTACTGTCATTTGCTGGGAAGAAGGTTGTTGGAGACCGTGAGCCAGCAAATGTCCACAGCTCGGGGTGGAGCCTGAGGAGCGGAAGCCAGTACTGGTCGTCGGTGGGAAAAGGCAGGCTTGCAGGATTAAAGGGGAGTGAACGCTTCTGCCGAATCAAGTCCTGGGTCCTCAGTGGCAGAGGGGACCAGGTACCTTTAAGGTGGAATGACGAGCTAGGCCTTTAAAGGAGAAGTGTCAGTGTCGGTCGGGTTTTGCCCAGCGGCACGGGAGGGGATGCCGGCCTGCTCCTTTAAGGTCGCAGGTCCGGGAGGCGGAGCAGAGGCGGAGGGCGGAGGGAGTCGGCACAAGATGGCGGCGGGAGGGGCCGGGGCTGCGGCTGTGATCGCCGGGTGAGGGGGGCGGGCGGGGGCGCGCGGCCAGGTAAGCGGGGGTGCCCGGGGCCGGGGCGCCCCTTTGGGGCCGGGGACAGTCCAGGGGCGCTGTCGTGGCGGAGTCGGGGCGGGGTTCGGGGGGCGGGGGCAGACACGAGGCGGGGTCGGGGACTTAGGGGGCGGAGCCCGCGATTGGCTGGGGGCGGTGGGGGCGGGGCCTGGGAGTTGAGGGGACACCCCTTCGCCCCAGGAAAATCAGCACGGAATACCGAGGCGGTGCGTTTTCGAGAGAGGCGGACACTGTTCCCTGAGATCCTTGTTTCCTAACCTAGGCGAGAGCACTGAGCTTGAAATACTTCGCTGGCCCTGCGGTTCGATGGCTGCGCTGGATGCCTGACTTAATCCTGAGCCTCAGTTGCCTCGTCTGTCCCATGGGGTTGAAAGGTATATATGCCTACCCCCGCGTTATGGGGAATCCTTACGGCCAGCACAATGTGTTCATGCAGTGATGGCTGTGACTTGTCAGCATCCTATCGATCTTCTCTTTTTCCCTCCAGAGACCCCCCCGGCCGCACTGCTCTGTACTTTGTTCCTGTGGCTGGGGGGGTACGTCCTCCTTCTACAACATGGAGCCATCTCCCGTGTCACCCAGTGGGCCGACGCTGCCGCTGCCTCTGTCGCTGGCTCCCCCGCCACTGCCGCTGCCAGCAGCCGCAGTGGTGCACGTGTCCTTCCCTGAAGTGACCAGTGCCCTCCTCGAGTCCCTCAACCAGCAGCGGCTCCAGGGTCAGCTCTGCGATGTGTCCATCCGAGTGCAGGGACGCGAGTTTCGTGCTCACCGGGCTGTCCTGGCAGCCTCCTCTCCTTACTTCCACGACCAGGTCTTACTCAAAGGCATGACCTCCATCTCATTACCAAGCGTCATGGACCCGGGTGCTTTTGAAACTGTCCTGGCCTCAGCTTACACGGGCCGCCTCAGCATGGCTGCTGCTGACATTGTTAACTTCCTCACGGTGGGCTCTGTCCTCCAGATGTGGCACATTGTGGACAAGTGCACTGAGCTCCTTCGGGAGGGCAGATCCTCAGCCCCTGCCACCACTGTCAGCACTGCCGCAGCCCCCTCTGTCCCTGTCCCATCAGGGAGTGGGGGCACCGCAGCCCCCGCCCCCATGGGCTCTGTACGCTCCCACACTTCCAGCCGGGCCAGTGAGAACCAGTCTCCCAGCAGTAGCAACTACTTCAGCCCCCGAGAGTCCACTGATTTCTCCTCTTCCTCCCAAGATGCGTTTGTAGCTTCAGCGGTGGGCTGTGGGAACCGTCGAGATGGCGGCCCAGTGTTCCCAGTCCCTGTGGTTGGCAGTGCGAGTGCCACCTCTGGAAAGTTGCTGCTGGAGGCAGATGAGCTCTGTGATGATGGTGGGGATGGGAGAGGGGTTGTGGCCCCTGGGGCTGGGCTCCGGAGGCCTACCTGCATGCCTACCAGTGCCGTACCGCAGAAACACTGGGTATATGTGAAACGAGGTAGGAATTGCCCTGCGCCAGCATCTCTGGTTCACCAAGACCCAGATCTAGAGGATGAGGAGGAAGAAGAAGATCTGGTGTTGACTTGCGAGGATGATGAGGATGAAGAACTAGGGGGTGGCTCTGGGGTTCCTGCAGGGGGTGAGCCCGAGGCTACCCTCAGTATCAGTGATGTGCGGACTTTGACGGAGCCTCCAGACAAAGGGGAGGAGCAGGTCAATTTCTGCGAGTCCTCCAATGACTTTGGCTCCTATGAGGGTGGGGGCGCTGGAGCAGGGCTTGATGACTCGGGAGGACCCACCCCTTCCTCCTATACCTCCCCCCATCCTCCACGCCCCCTCCTTCCATTGGATGTGCCGGGCAACCAGACCTTGGTTTTCCCGTCCTCCTCTTCCCAGGCTCCAGGCCAGCCACCGGGGAACGCAGCAGAACACGGAGCAGTGGCCCTGGGGGGCACCTATTCGGTGGGCCTGGGCATATCAAGTGGCTCTGGTGGGGCCCCTGGAGGGACGGGCAGCAGCGACGGGAATAAGATCTTTTTGTGCCACTGTGGGAAAGCTTTCTCGCATAAGAGTATGCGGGACCGGCATGTGAACATGCATCTTAACCTGCGACCCTTTGACTGCCCCGTGTGCAACAAAAAGTTCAAGATGAAACATCATCTGACCGAGCACATGAAGACACACACGGGCCTCAAGCCCTACGAGTGCAGCGTCTGCGCCAAGAAGTTCATGTGGCGGGACAGCTTCATGCGGCACCGGGGACACTGTGAGCGCCGGCACCGGATGGGCGGGGGCGGGGCGGCACCAGCACCCGGACCGGGACCGGGACCCGGACCAGGGGCTCCTTCTGGACCAGCTTTGCAACCCAAGAAGGAGTCTTCCGGAGTGGGTGGGGGCAGTGGCGATGAGGCGAGTTCGGCCACACCCTCATCCCATAGGCGTGTCTGGTCCCCGCCCAGCGTGCACAAGGTGGAGATGGACTTCAGTGGGGGTGGAGGCGCACACTGAAGAGCGGGTCATTGTGGAGCTTAGTCTAAAGGCGACGTGGGCCCCGGGTGCTTGCCCTCGTCTCTGTGGACTTGTATATATTTTAGAGAGGGAAGAGGCTGCACCATCGCCATTCCTCAGCCCTTTATTCTCCGGGACTAAGTCATTTTTTCTTTCCTCTTGGGCACAACAGTACCCCACCTTTACGGAGTAGGGCCCACACGGTAAAGGACTGGAAAGGGGGCATTTGGGACATCCCGGAGTCATGGGGTCAGCGGTCAGGTTGTGCTCGTTTGTGCCTGGTCTGTGTCTGTGTTGTAGGAGGAGAGCCTTCGGTCTTAGGATTGTCCTTTTCCCTCCTGAAGGATGCGCCCCTTATTTCTGTACTATTCCACTCTTCCCAGGGGATCCCCAATTGGATTTTCATGAAAGCGGGAGGAGAGGAGGGAGTTGCGTAGTTTAGGTTTTAATTTTTAACGGTGATTAAACTATTTATTGGTCACTTCACTTGGCTTCCCGATAACCCCTGTGTGTTTGTGGGGCCCGGCACCGGTCGGGGAGGTCGGAGGAGGAGGGATAATGCTTCTAAGGGAGGCCAGAGTCTTCCTAGGTTGCTAAGGAGCTTGAAGTTGGCGCTCTCGGGTGATCGATCGATGCGGTGTGCGGGCGAGGAGGGGCAGAACTGGAGGCTGGCTTTCGGGATCTTGTGTTGGCCCTCACCTGATCTGAGCGGGATTTCCGGTTCCTCGCGCTGGCCTTTGGAGGAAAATGAAAGTGAAAGGGGAAGAAGACACAGAGTAGAGGAGATCACAGCGCCATGAAGCCTCTGCCCTTGCTCATCACTGTGGCTTTGGGTGAGCGAACCCCATTTCTTATTTAGGAAAGTGCGCCCCGGGAGGGAGAGGGAGGTGGTCCCGTCTCGCGCCCGAGGGGGCGGGGCAGCCAGGTCGCTGGACATCCCGGCTGTCTGGTCACTGGACCCCCTCCTCCCCAGGCCTGGCGACCGCCGTCTCTGCTGGACCGGCGGCGATTGAGTGCTGGTTCGTGGAAGATGGAGGTGGTCTGACCAAGAAGCCTGCCACGCTGCTGCTGCGCCAGGGACCCAGGGGGCCACCACCCCGGCCAGATCTTGATCCTAAGCTATACTTCAGGGTGGATGGTGAGTCTTCGGAACTCACTTGCATCGATAGCCTCCTCTTTAGCTCACGTAGAGCCCCTAGGCCTCAGTTTCCCCCTTTGTAAATAAGTCTGAGTTTTCCCTAAGTCTCTATTTTGTTAGCATGTGCCTTCTTTCGGTCTGTGTATAGTCAGCACGTTTCCAGCCGGGGCTACAGTTGCACTCTTTCGGTCCCACAGATCCGGCCGGAATGCTCTTGGCTACTTTCAGGCGGTACCCCGAGGGTGCCCCGGCACCACACTGCGAGATGAGCCGCTTCATCCCGTTCCCCACCTCAGCGAACTGGGCTCAAGGTCTGTTCCCCCAGCAGAGATGCCCGCGGGCGCTGGACGGGGATTGGCTGCTGGTTAGCATGTCCAGCACAGTCTTCAGCCTCTCTATCCTGCTGCGACCACAGCCGGAGCCTCAGCAGGAGCCGGTCTCCATCACCATGGCAACAGGTAGCCTCCGGAGACGGATGGGTAGTTCTAAAAGGTCTAGATCGGCCAGCGGCCACTGGCTGAGTAGATTTGAATGAGTCATTTTCTCCAAATTGGGGTTCAGAATATATATATGTATATGTGTATATATATGTGAGGCAGTTGGAATTTATCTTCACTTTCCTTTGTGGGCTGAGAGTAAAACTGAAATCAATTATGGATTTGGGGCGGGGATTTGTGGACCGGTTGGGGAGGTCATGGTGGTTTCCAGATACCAGAGCTTGAAAAACTTGTAGAATAGGCAGTGCGTCCTAACACCCCACTTTTTTTTCTGCATTTCTTCAAGGTCGGTAAATCGCCAGGCACTTCACCTGGTACAGATGACTCTGTTTCAGAACTCAGACTTTGTTACCCAAACTCAGCCTAGCCTAGCGACCATCAGCCAGTGGAGGAAAACGCTTCCTCAGGCTCGGGGCATAGTCTGCTGTCCGTTAATAGCGGCCTCTAGTGGGCAGAAGGGACATGGCAAAGACGAAGGATTCTGTAAAGGCCACTTCTGAGTAGAGTCCCGGTTCGGCATTTTGCTGGGGGTTACTCCACAGGCAGATGTGCAGAAACGGGGGTAGATCTGACTTGAATGTCTAGGAGCTGTCTCGCTTTTCTCTGCACACCAGGTAACAGGCAGAGAGAATAGTTGGCTTTTCCATTTCTGTTGTTCTCATGAAAATGCTCTCACTGAACTCCTGCATCTCCCCCCCCCACCATCATCACTTGAAATCTACAGGGCAAGGGGACAGCCTGAAACTCTCAGCTCAGCTGGCACCCCTATTCTTAGCTCCGCCCCGTGCAGGCCTGTTGTAGGTGTGGGGACAGCAGCTTTCTCCAGAGAACCAGTCCTCCAGCCCCTGGTCTTGACTGGGAGATGCTGGTGGCCACCACAGCCTTTCCTCTATGGTCTATTTTTTTCCAGTTGTGAAAAGCAGGAACTATTTTCCCAGCTGCTTTTCCTTTGTGACAGTGAAGCAAGGCACTACGTTAATTTACTTGCTGATTCAAAAAAAAAAAAAATGTTTATTAGCACCAATAAAAAGTTAGGACCCAGAGGTTCCCAGATCAAGCTCTGGATAAATATTGGAAGTTTATATAGACCAAAGCCTTGGCAAGGTGTGGCAGCATGTACCTGCAATCCTATCACCTGGGAAGCTTAGGCAGGTTTATCAGGGGTGTGAAGCTACTCTAGGCTGTAGAGGGAGTCCTGGGCTAGCTGTGCATCATAGCAAGACCCATGTGCAAAACTAGTGGATAGCATCCTGAAAACTAGGTAAACCACCTAGGTCCCTCCATGCTTCCCTCCCCCGCCCAGTGACAAAGGTGACCAGATACAGTGTTGCTCAGTGACTGTATTAGTTGCTTTCAAAGTTGATTTTGTGTGTATGTGTGCACATGAGTACAGGTGCCCAGGGAGTTCAGAAGAGAGTGTTGGATCCTCTGAGGCTGGATTACACATGGTTGTGAGCCATGTGACATGGGTACTGGGAACAGAACTTGGGTCCTCCGAAGTGCAGTGTGTGGTCTTAAATGCTGAGTCATCTCTAGCCCCTGTATGTGTCTTTATTTTAAAATTTTTTTTGATTTATTTATTTATTATGCATACAGTTTTACAGAAGAGGGCGCCAGACCTCATCATCATAGGTGGTTGTGAGCCACCATGTGGTTTTGCTGGGAATTGAACTCAGGTCCTCTGGAAGAACAGTCAGTGCTCTCAACCACTGAGCCATCTCTCCAGCCCCATCCACTCTGTGTCTGAACACGTGCTCTGGCCCCTGGGCTGATTGTTGGGGCAGACAGACAGGAAGACACTTCTCCCAGACTAGGGTAGGATCAACTGTGTGTCTTGTTTCTCTTATCAAATTGTTGCCAGGTCACTTAAATGTGATAATGCTAACAATGCTTGATTAGAAACATGAGAATAGGAGCTGGAGAGATGGCTCAGAGGTTAAGAGCACTGACTGTTCTTCCAGAGGTCCTGAGTTCAATTCCCAGCATCCACATAACAGCTAACAACTGTCTAACTCCACCAAGGGATCTGACACTCTGATGCAGGCAAAGCATCACATAAAAATAAATAAATCTTTAAAACAAAACCAAATAAACAAATAAAACACCAATTGGCTGGGGTCAACTTGGTGGGAAAGATTCCTAGCAGCTTGAAACGTTGCTGTGTAGACTTCCTGTGCTCTGTGTATGAAGATCCTCCTGTGGCAGGTTTGATTAAGCAGGGAATGAAACAGATTTGGTTAGCTAGAGGTATCAGATGACATAGCCTGCACCGTAACCTCAATAGGTAGGTACAGTTCTTACAACTGCCTCTTCATTCAGTTTTGTTTTTAAGACTGGGTCTTATGCAGAAGCCCAGGTTCATCTGGAGCTCATGGAAATCCTTCTGCCTGAGTCTCCCATGTGCTGGGGTTACCTGTCTAAGCTACTAGATCTAGCTTCCATTTCTGGTTTGGAGATTAGGAGGGTCTGAGGGTGTAGTTCAGTGATAGATCCATTGCCTACTGTGTGTGAATCTGATCGTCAACATTGGAGGTACACACCTATAATCCTAGCACTTGAGAGGCAGGGACAGGAGGGTCCAGAATTTTAAGACAGCATGGGCCACGAGAGACTGCTTCCAACAAGGCGAAGTGCTTGCCTGGAATGAGGCCTAGGTTCAGTCATCAGCACTGCAGCTGTTAGCTACATTCCCCCCCGCACCCCCCCCCCCCCCCCCCCCCCCCCCCCCCCCCCCCCCCCCCCCCCCCGCAAAGAAAGAACTTGGGAGGCTCAAGATAGCCTGGGTTAGAGTCTTGTCTCAAAAAAAAAGAGAAAAGGTGTAGAGGCAGTGTAGAGAGATGAGATGGCCTGCCCAGCAGGTAGGAGAACTGAGGCCTGTGGCTGTGGTCCTGGTGCCTACATGATGGCTCACAGCTACCGGTTAACTCTGATTCCAGGGGATCCAGTGCCCTCTTCTGGCCTCCTTAGGTACTGCACATGGCACACTTAAAAACACGCAGGGACTCATACACATTAAAAACAAAACAAAACAAAAAAAAACCTTATTTAAAGAACTCGGAAATAGTATGTTAAATAAAATATGGGTAATTGGCATGGCAAAAAATTCCTTTAGATCTTAGAAGTCTCTAGAATTTGAGAACTGTAGTGGGCAGTGTGTTCAGCACAGATTTACCAGGGCTGAACCCCCACCCCACTTACACATCACCTTGACTTACCCCTATACTTCCTGCACATTTTTAGATACGTAGGCTTAGAACTGGGATAAAGAGAGGGTTGGAGGTAGTATTGCAAGCAGAGGTGTCTCTGAAGGGTGGGTAAACCTGAGCTTGGCTGGGGTTCACAGCTCTGCTTTTCTACCTTCCTTTCTCCCCATGCCCAGCGGTGCTGACCGTTGTCACCCATAGCCCTGCCACTCGGATCCAACTGGGAAAAGATGCAGTCCTGGACCTGAGCTTTGCCTACATGCCCCCTACTCTGGAAGATGCCCTGTCTCCGGCTGCAGGTCCCCCTCCCTTTGGGCTGGAATGGCGACGCCAGCACCAGGGCAAGGGTCACCTGCTGCTGGCTGCAACTCCTGGGCTGGTTGGGGAAATGCCGCCAGCCCAAGAAAAGGCTGTGGTATTTGCTGCTTGGGATGACAATGAGCCCTGGGGCCCGTGGACTGGGAATGGGACTCTCTTGCTGCCAGCGGTGAAGCCTTCTCAAGAGGGTGTCTACCTGGCCACTGTACACCTGCCCTATCTGCAAGGACAGGTCTCCCTGCAGCTGACTGTGTACAGTAAGTAGGGTGTCCAGGGAGGGAGGGGACCCAGCATAGAGTGAAGATAGGCGGGGGTCCTGGGAACCTGGAGGCTTTAACATGGACATTCCCACCATCAGAGTACCCCTTCTAGTATTAGAAGTGCAATCTCACATTTTCCTTTCCTATTCTTTCTTCAGAGCCCCCCAAAGTGTCTCTAACACCAGCACCCCTTGTGTGGGCTGTCCCAGGAGAGGCACCCCCAGAACTGCTCTGCCTTGTGTCCCACTTCTACCCTGTGGAGGGCCTGGAGGTGAACTGGGAGCTCAGAGGTGGCCCAGAAGGTGGCTCTAGAAAGGCTGAAGGGGAGACATGGCTCTCCACCGTCCGCCACCATTCTGATGGCTCTATCAGCCAGGCTGGGCACCTTCAGCTGTCCCCAGTCACTGCCAAACAGCATGGAGTACGATATGCCTGCCGGGTTCACCACCCCAGCCTGCCAGCTTCAGGGCGAAGTGCTGAAGTCACCCTGGAGGTGGCAGGCCTCTCCGGGCCCTCAGCTGAGGACAGCGTGGGCCTGTTCCTGTCTGCTTTTCTCCTTCTGGGACTCATCAAGGCACTAGGCTGGGTGGGTAAGTGTGAGTCCTGCTCCATAGGACATTTCCTGCCTCCTCTCTGAATATTACACACCCGCCCCTTCCCTCCCTGCCACTCATTCCCCCCCCATCTCCTTCCTAGCTGCCCACCTGACCATTGGTGATAACTCACACGCAGAGGTAACGGCTGGAAACCAGGACTCGAAGGTAACAGTTTCTGCTTCTAGCCCTCCTAGGACTGTTATTCTGTGGGGGGACACTGGCTACTTGCATGGAAGGCAGCCCCAGGTGTAGACTTCACACAGACCTGGTCTACACCCTTCATTCTAAGTGTAGCTCACCTCAGACTTTGCTATCTGGGTCGGTTTCCTTGGGTGCAGTTCAGTCTGTTAGAGATGTGCTTTTTTGTTTTTTGGTTTTTTTTAAGATTTATTTATTTATTATGTATACAGTGTACAGAAGAGGTACCAGATCGCATCATAGATGGTTGTGAGCCACCATGTGGTTGCTGGGAATTGAACTCAGGACCTCTGGAAGAACAGCCAATGCTCTTAACTCTCTCCAGCTCCCCAGTGTGTAAAAGCTGTACTGCTAGACACTTCAGAGGCTGCAGCTGCTGCATAGAAACTTTGGCTCATGGGGAGAGGAGTAAAGGGAAAGAGGCAAAACAATTTAATAATACATTTATTAAATTTTTGTTGAGATAGGTCTCATGTAGCCTAGGCTAGCCTAAAACTTGATACATGGTTGAGGATGATTTCGTTTGTTTATGTATTTATTTATAGTTTTTAGAGACAGGGTTTCCTCTGTGTAACAGTCCTGGCTGTCCTGGATCTCACTTTGTAGACCAGGATGGCCTTGAACTCAAGAGATCTGTCTGCCCTTGCCTCTCTTAGTTCAGGGATAAAGGCTCACTCCACTGTGCCCAGCTTATTGAGGATGATCTCACAGTCATCATTCTCCTGCCCACACCCAGTGCTAGGATTACAGAGGGCCACCACCCTCAGTTAGTGTACCTTTGTCTGTAGTTTTTAGAAATGTGTGGCATGTGCACCATGGTACACATGGCAGTCAAAGGAGAACCTGGGGAGAACAGCTGTTCTCTCCTTCTACCATGTGGGTCTTGGGGAGAAAATGCAGATCAGCAAGTACCTTTACCCCAAGCCAGCCCATGTTTATTCTCTTCCTTTTTTAAGGATTTTGTGTGTGTGTGTGTGTGTGTGTGTGTGTGTGTGTGTGTGTGTGTGAATGTGGGGTGTGTTCCTGCATGTGGCTGGATGTCAGAGGACAACTCTTGGGAACCCGTTTCCTCCTATGACCTTGTGGAATCCCAGGTCAAACTCAACCACCTGCAATTTACTCTGCCTGCTGAACCATCTCACCAGAAAGTTTTCATTTTTTTTTAACTTTATTTATTTATTTGCCTTGGAGTTTGCCTGGAACTGGAACTACAGACAGTTGTTAGCTGCCATGTGGGTGCTGGGAATCGAACCCAGGTCCTCTGGAAGAGCAGACGGTGCTCTTAACTGCTGAGCCATCTCTCCAGCCCCCAGTTTTCATTTTTTAAAAAAATTTATTTATTTTTATGTGAATTGGTGTTTTGCCTGCATATATAACTGTGCAAGGGTGTCAGATCTTGGAATTACAGATAGTTGTTAGCTGCCATGTGGGTGCTGGGAATTGAACTCAGGTCCTCCGGAAGAATAGTCAGTGCTCTTAACCACTGAGACATTTTTCCAGCTCCAAGTTTTTATTTTTAAAGTGGAGAAGTCAATCAGAATTTATTACAGAGTGAAGTGGGGTACCATCAAAGTATGAGGGTAGGTGATGGCTAAAGGGACCGCTGTGGAGGAAAACACTCTCATAAAGTATGAAAGGACCCCACCAGGGAGACCATTGTGTAGCCTACATCAAGGCTTGAGTCTTACCTATTCAGAATATTTAACGTGTAAACAGCATAAGAAACTCCAAAGCTCAGAGCTCAACCCAAGGGTTGAGTTTGCTTGTTCTCAGATGACCCACAAGGCCTCTGAGAAGATGGCTTCTCTCTTCTAGAAGACTCAATACTGTATCTGGCAGATGGGAAAAACCCTCCCATCCTGCTTCTCCCCCCCCCCCCCCAATGAGGATGTTTCTAGACTAACCAGGAAGAACTCACTCTACTTCTAAACTTCAAATTCTCCACTTCTTTCTTCTCTTGCAGAAATCACAGTAAAGGCACTCGGTTCTGTGGACACCACTCCTGTCTTTGGCCCAAAAGACCTCTTAGCTCCTCCTCAAACAGTCTTCTCACATCGTCTGCTTCCCTCATTGAGTGGCTGGGTTATTTTTTTTTTTTTTATACTTTTGTTATTGTTTTGTTCTTGTTTTTAGACAAGGTCTCTTCCTATAGCGTTGGCTGTCCTGGACCTCACCAAGTCAACCAGGCTGGTCTCAAAGTGCCAGAGATCCACCTGCATCTGCCACTGGAGTGACCAAAGGCACTGGCCGCCATGCTTCGAGGACTGTCGGCTTTTTTGTTTGTTTGTTTTAAGTTATATCTAACATTCTTTAGGTTTTAAGGCAGTGCTTTTCAAAATTTTGGGTCCCAATATATCTTGAAAATGACCAAGAAGCCCAAAGATTTTTTGTTATGTGGGCTACAGCTACTAGAGCTTAACTAAATTTTAAAGAGAGAGAGAGAGAAAAAAAAAAAGTAAGGCATAGTGGCTCATGTCTGTGAAGCTCTGTGTGAGGGTCATGGAAGCCTGATCATGATAGGGAATTCCAGGTCAGCCAGGATGGGGTGCTGTCGGGAAAACTCAAGAATATACAAGCACCTTTCGTTTGTTGAGAGCCACAGGGTCAAGACAAGAAGCACCACGCTGCTCCAGAGCAGCGGTTCTTAACCTGTAGGTCACGACCCCTTAACGACCATCGGAAGTATCAAGTATTTACATCAGGATTCATAATTGTAGCAAAATACAAACATCAAGTAGCAACGAAAATAATTTATGGTTGGGGTCAACACAATGAGAAACTATTAAAGAGTCATAGCATTAGAAAGGTGAAGAATCATTATCTAGATTATGACTAAAGGCTCATAGCATCCTAATGTGCTGGAGACCCCCGGGACAACTCAGGACGGACCGACTAATGCCTACCTCTCCGGCTCTCCTTCATACCCCAGCGTTTCCTCTGCCTGCCCTACCTTCGCCATCTCTGGGTCCAGGCCCGGTCCCGAGTGTCCCTCTGTGCGGTTCACCAGCCGTACTTAAAGGATGTCTGTCCTCTCCTGCCCGCCGGGACACCGGCCTGGTCGTGTGCCAATAAAGCGTTTTAGACTTTCCTCGTGGGTCTCCCATTCTGCTCTCCTTACAAGCACAACGAACCTCTCGGTCTCCTCGCTCGGGGCCCTTGCTGGCCGGGGGCAGACACAGCCGCCATAGGAACTGCGCACACTCTGGAGTGCCGAGGGACCCGGACCCGGCGAGCGACGGACCAGAGCGGACCCAAGCGTGACGGAAACGCCCCGGCGACTCCCTAGCGGGCTTCCGGCTCCGCCCGAGAGCGGGCGGGCACGAAGGCGGCTCAGAAATCCCGGCGCGGAGCCGCTCGGTTGCGCTGGCGTGGGCAGGGCCGTAGCGGGCTGCAGTGACGGGGTCGCCCTCCTCCCGCGCAGTCCGAAGGCGCTGCAGCACTGCTCCGTTAGGAGAGATTTAAGATCCGTGCCCTCCCGCGGAGGCCCGAGGCCCGCCCCTGGTCTCCAGCCCGCCTGTCCCGGGAGGCGAGGGCTCTGCACCCCGAGCAGGGCTGCGGGGACCGGAGTGGGGACCTGGAGTCTGGGGCCCGGCCCCTGGCGTCCGGCACTTCCCTAGTCCGCTGCCCTGGCTCCCGTCCTCACTTCCTTCCCTTTTTGGCTCCTGCCGTCGGGCGGACGCGGGGAGGGGGGAAGCGGAAAGGGCGGGAGGGCCCGGGAGCCCGGCGGGGTTGGAGGGGACTCGGTGGAGGGCCGGAGAGCGACCAGAGTCGAGGCCGGCCGGGGACCCGCGCGCAGCCTCCCGACCCTCCCGAGCAGGTCAGAGCCGGAGCCCCGGGTGACCCTGCCCTTCCGCACTGGCCGCCCAGGCTTCCCACTCGTGTGGACTTCCTGAGGGACTCCCACCCAAGTCCCCTTCCCTGCCCGTCCCCCCCACGCCCGCCTGACTCCACCCCTACCCCACCCGTCTCTCCCCAGGCGCCCCCATGGCCTGAGCCCGCCGATTGCTTCACTCGGCCATGCTCCCTCGGCCCCTGCGGCTGCTTTTGGACACGAGTCCCCCCGGGGGAGTTGTGCTGAGCAGCTTCCGAAGCCGAGACCCCGAAGAGGGTGGGGACCCAGGTGGCCGGGCCGTGGGCGGGGGGCAGGAGGAAGAGGATGAGGAAGAAGAAGAGGTGAGATGCGGGTGGTGGGAGTCAGGGCATTAAATATTTCTGAGACTCTCTGGGTCCCTCGGTCTCTTCCTCTCTCTCTGTCTCACTCACATCCGCACCTCTGTCTGGGAGTCTGGCCGCGGGTCCTGCTGTCTCTGTGATTGTCCTGTCCGGCTGACTTGGGACCCGCTTGCCGGAACCTGCTGTGTTCCTGCCTGGAATGGCTGGCTGCGCCCATGCCTGCCTCAGAGGGCTGCCCAGGGCAGTTGTGTCCTGGTCCCTGTCTCCCTCCTGGGTTTTGTTTGGCGGGGAGGGGTTTGTTTCCACAGTAACGAGCTCCTCGGCTTCTAGGATAGGGGAGGGAACCCTGAGATTTCACCGCCCCTTCCCCCCCCCCCATGCTGGATTGAGGGCAGCAAGCCTAGAGGTACTGGCACCTGCAGAGATGATCCCAGGATAGGTAGAGTGGTCATCTTCGTTCTGGGGACTAATAGTTGTGACCAGCAGCAGGACTTGGGGCTTCAGGAGGGTCCAGAAGTTAGATTCAGAGTCCAGGACGCCTCGGACTCCTGGGTCCCGACATTGGTAAAGTTAGGGTGACTGGCATGGCTGGTTTTTCGGGATCGGTCGGAGGAGGGGCTAGGGCCACATGACTCTGAGTCTACACCCCCATTCCTACTTCCCCTTTTCCTTCTTGTTACTGGGATTGGAGCCGCCACCTTAGGGGGTCCCCAGTGCTGAGATTTAGTAGCAGCTGCCTCGGGGGATGTGGGGAAAAGGAGTCTAAGTAGAAAAACTAATTTAGGGCTCCTCGGGTTTTGTCAGGGAGGGCGGGGCATATGACCGGCTGAAGTCCCAGCTTCTCTCTGATTCAGGTCGCTCTGCTTTGGCTTTGTGCCCCTCCCGGCGTCCTGCTCCTGCCCTTCGCGCCCTGCTTTTCTGCCTCGTTGGGCTCAGCTGTGGGGGGAAGGGAGCTTGGGTGTGTTCAGAAGGGTTCCTTTCAGCTGAAACCCCACCGCAACCTTCTCCATTCCACCAAGCTCTGAGGCGGTTGCGGGGGCTTTCTGAGCCCCTGTGGGGGTAGACCTGGGCTCACCAGCACCCTCTATCCCTCGTACTCGCTGGTACTGTCCCCCGCCATCACAGGTGAGGGGTACAGGAGCAGGAGGAGCAGGAGTGGGGTCTGGGGAGCAGTGGCTGGGACTGCTGTGCTATGGAACTGACTGCCTCCTTCTTGCTCCGCCAGGCTCCTGTGTCTGTCTGGGATGAGGAGGAGGATGGTGCCACCTTCACTGTCACAAGCCGCCAGTATCGGCCTCTTGATCCCTTGGTGAGATCCTGACTTTGATCTCTCATCTCTCAGTTCCTTCATTCTGGCCAGAGCACTGGATTGTCGGTCTGGAGTTAGGATTCTCTGTTGGGTGATTTAGCCATGTACCTCACCCTTGCTGGACCTTGGCAAGATGAGATAGGTCTGGACTGGCCTAGACCTCCCCTGTACGGTTGAGGAGATCGACCAGTGAGCCACCCTCTGTGTTCTCCAGGCCCCCTTGCCTCCCCCTCGCTCCTCCCGACGGCTGCGAGCTGGCACTCTGGAGGCCCTGGTCAGATATCTGTTGGATGCCAGGACGTCAGGAGCTGACATGACTTTCACTCCAGCCTTGCTGGCCACCCATCGGGCCTTTACCTCCACACCTGCCCTGTTTGGGCTTATGGCTGACAGGTCAGGGACCAAGGGTTGAGGGGGGCTTCTGGGCTTCACAGCACCAGGGGGGTTTGAAAAAGCATCATAGGTAGACCCTCTCGTCATCCCTAGGCTGGAAGCCCTCGAGTCGCACCCTCCTGGTGAGCTAGAGAGGACCACAGGGTGAGTGGACTGACTCAACCTCAATCCTCTCTGAGGAAGCTGAGGCTGGACCTCTGACCCTTGCCTGGTCCCCTTCTCCCAGGGTAGCCATCTCCGTACTTTCAACCTGGCTGGCCTCTCACCCTGAGGATTTTGGCTCTGAGGTCAAGGGTCAACTTGACCGGCTTGAGAGCTTCCTGCTTCGAACAGGGTATGCAGCACGGGAGGGTGTTGGGGGGGGCAGTGCTGACCTCATCCGAAACCTCCGGGCCCGGGTAGACCCCCGGGCCCCCGACCTTCCTAAGCCCCTGGCCCTTCCTGGCGATTCCCCTGCTGACCCCACGGATGTCCTCGTGTTCCTCGCTGACCACTTGGCCGAACAGCTGACCCTGCTAGATGCGGTGAGACCTTGACCTTTGACCTACAGTCTGGCCCCTTACTAACCTCTCCTTGCTTCCGTCCCACGCTCCTGGAGCTGCTCTTCCATCTGCTGCTCTGACCCCTCCCTTCCCTCCTTCCCTTGGCTGTTTTCCTGGAGCTCTGTGCCCTGCCGGTCCCTGGCCACCTAAGAGCCCCAGAACCCTGATGTTGGAGACTTGCCTGGCTTGACTGTAAATTTTAACCTGTGGCCTCTGCTTTGCAGGAGCTGTTTCTCAATCTGATACCCTCTCAGTGTTTGGGGGGCCTGTGGGGTCACAGAGACCGGCCAGGACATGCTCACCTCTGCCCATCTGTCCGAGCTACCATCACACAGTTCAACAAGGTGGCAGGGGCAGTAGTTAGCTCTGTTCTGGGGGCCACCTCAACTGGAGAGGGGCCAGGGGAGGTGACTGTGAGGCCACTCCGACCCCCACAGAGGGCCCGGCTTCTAGAAAAGTGGATTCGTGTGGCAGAGGTAAGAGAATTCTTGCTGGCTGGGGCTGTGACATGGAGAGGGTCCCCCTGCCTCGACTCTGTGTTTTCCTGTCCCCACAGGAATGCCGCCTGCTCCGGAACTTCTCCTCAGTCTATGCTGTTGTGTCGGCCCTGCAGTCCAGCCCTATTCACAGGCTTCGGGCGGCCTGGGGGGAAGCAGCCAGGTGGGAGGCCCGAAGTGCCTGCCTGAGGTCTGCGGTGCAGAAGCTGAGGAGGCCTGTGCTCACTCACCGCTCTTCCTCTGCAGGGACAGCCTCAGAGTCTTCTCCAGCCTGTGCCAGATTTTCTCAGAGGAGGATAATTACTCCCAGAGCAGAGAGCTCCTCACGCAGGTGAGGCCAGCCGCGTCCCCGCCTTTGCACTTGCCCCTTCCCCCCTTCACCGAGTGTTCTCACCACCAGGAAGTGAAGCTGCAGCCCCCTGCGGAGCTCCACTCCAAGAAAGCCCCGAGGTCTGGCTCCAGGGCTGGGGTGAGTGAGCAGCGCTGCCGAGGGGAGGCTCACCTGGTGAGGTGAAGAAAGACAATTCTGTGCAGAGGGAGGGAAAGGGTCCTATTGGGAAGGAGTCTGACCCTGACCCCTCCACAGGGTGTGGTCCCATACCTCGGGACCTTCCTGAGGGACCTTGTGATGCTAGACGCAGCCTCCAAGGATGAGTTGGAGGTCAGTGGTGTGTGTGTGTGTGTTCCTTCCTGGAAGGCTTAACAAGTGCACCTAAGGGTCAGTCAGACAGACACCCTTCCACAGAGAGGCTACCAGGCAGAACGTACATTTCTGGTGCCAGGTTCTGTTACCACGGTATATGTCCAACAGAGTCTACATAAGCCTATTAACAGGAGGGGAAAATGAATACCTATTTGTTAATGCTCAGAGCATGCTGGGAAACATTGACATATATGGCTTAGTAAATACACAAATACTGAATAACTGGTGGTGCTGTGAGGGCCTCCCCAGCATGTTCAAGACCTTGGGCTCCACCTCCAGTGCTACAAACAAAAGGCTGAGGCTTCCAGAGCAGCTTGTCCTGTTGTGAGCCCAATTTTCTCATCTAGAAGCTAGACACTTTCCCCCAGACAGCAGTTTAAAGTGGAGTTGGGTGTCACCTGGAACTCCAGCACTGCACTCCAGAGGCAGAAGCAGGCTGGTCTCTGACTTAGAGGGCAGCCTGGTCTACATAGGGAGTTCTAGGTTAGCTAAGGCTACCACAGTGAGACCATGTTTCAGAAAAACGAAAAGAAAAGGATTAAGCAGAGATAGGAGTTTGGGTCTGAGTTGGGGGAGGGCTATGGTGAGGGTGGGTAGGGAGGTGCGGTGGGACCCCAGGTACATTTCTCTCTGGTGCCCTAGCACATCACTCCTCTCCTGCTGTCCTTACAGAATGGCTACATCAATTTTGACAAGCGGAGGAAGGTGAGAGTCTGTCGGGCTGGACACTGGAGGCCCCTGTCCATGTCCTGTAAGGGTGAGGGTCTGGAGGCCCCTGTCCGTGTCCTGTAAGGGTGAGGGTCTGGAGGCCCCTGTCCATGTCCTGTAAGGGGCTGTGGAGTCTGGCCCCTGCAGTCTGAGGCTCCTTCCCAGGAATTTGCTGTTCTCTCGGAGCTGCTGCGTCTCCAGAGCGAATGTCGTGGCTATGACCTCCGACCTGACCCTGATATCCAACAATGGCTCCGGGGCCTCCAGCCACTGACAGAGGCTCAGAGGTGACTGGCTGGGTGTTTGGGTTCCAGGACTCTGGCTGGGGGACGTGTGTGTATGTGTGTGTGTGTGTGTGTGTGTGTGTGTGTGTGTGTGTTGGTGGCATGCCCTGACCTCTGCCCATGGCTGTCCTGTCCAGTCACCGTGTGTCCTGTGAAGTGGAATCTCCTGGTACCAGTGACTCCCCTGCTGCGAGGATGCTTCGGCCAACGCTAGTCATCTCACAGTGGACAGAGTAGGAGCACTGTTGGCTGGGAGCTGGTTTCGTGGGGACTCGCCACTGCCCCATCCTTGTCTAACCTCCTGCTTCTCCAGAGTTCTGGGCTCTGTTGGAGGCCCCACCCCTCTTGTATCCTGGGATCGGCCTAGTGTTGGGGGAGAAGAGGTACCTGGAACCCCTGCCCCTCTGCTGACTCGGCTGGCCCAGCACATGAAATGGCCATCTGTCTCATCTCTGGACTCTGCCCTGGAAAGCGGCCACTCTCTGCACAGTCCTGCTGACCCTAGCCACCTCTCTCCACCGGCCTCCTCCCCTAGGCCTTCTCGAGGTCACCGCCGCTCAGCCTCCTGTGGATCTCCATTGAGCGGGGGCACAGGACAGGGAGCCTCGAGGGGTGCTGGATATGGGGGAGGGGTATCTGGACCAGGGTCCTCTGATTGCCGAATCATCCGGGTCCAGATGGAGCTGGGGGAAGACGGCAGCATCTACAAGAGCATCCTGGTGAGGGAGCCTGGGCCAGGCAGGGTGGGAGGGACCTTGCTGTGTTAGACATCTATGTTGTCGGGGTTTGGGCAGCCAGGACTCCCCTGAAGCTTCCGTGGGACTGGAGCAGTTAGCCTGAGCTTTGGGGGTTGTGTAACACTTTGAGCCCACAGTTTTCCTGTAGGGAAGCATCCTTGTTGCACTGGGGACCATATGGGTTGCTTAAGGGGCTCTGGCAATCACCATATTGGGTTTCCTGAACACCTTGAAGTATTGAACACGGGTGGCCTTTTCTGGCTGGGTCGGAAGGACAGGAAACAAGTCATCACGATGTATTTATTGCTCTTTTCGTCTCTTTTGTAAGGTGACAAGCCAGGACAAGGCTCCAAGTGTCATTAGTCGCGTCCTTAAGAAAAACAATCGTGATTCTGCAGTGGCTTCAGAGTTTGAGCTAGTACAGCTGCTGCCCGGGGAGCGAGGTGAGCAGCCAGGGGAAGGCAGAGGGAAAGGCGTGGCCTCACCTGGAGCTTGGGGAAGGACTGAATGCTTGACACCCCCTCTGAACCCACAGAGCTAACCATCCCACACTCGGCCAACGTCTTCTATGCTATGGATGGTGCATCTCACGATTTCCTCCTGCGGCAACGCAGAAGGCCCTCTGCTGCCACACCGGGTTCCCATGCTGGCCCCTCTGCCTCAGGAACTCCCCCAAGCGAGGGAGGAGGAGGCTCCTTTCCCAGGATCAAGGCTACCGGGAGGAAGATTGCACGGGCCCTGTTCTGAGGATGAAGTCCTGTGGTTTACAGAAGTCATAGTACTCACACCAGGTGTGAGCAGCCACCAACTTGGCCATTACACTAGGGCAGAACTCCTGAAAGGTGGCCAGCGGCCCTGGGACAGTCAGTGCCACTTGTTCACCAAACTACAGTGAAAGCCAGCCCCGTGGAGCGGGTGATCACATACCAAACTGGATTCCTGAATATAACTTCCATCTCCAGGGAATGGGGCATACTATTAGTGCTGGGAAGAATGCCCTCCTGCCACACGCTAGCCTGTGACAGGCCAAGGAAAGGCCTAGAGGCTGAGCCCAGGGCAGAGGACAATGACAAGCTGTTCTGTTGAGAATTTCTTGTCCCATTTTATGGGTTCTTGTCACTGTGACAACACTAATAAACCAAAACACTACCTGAATTCTGTCTCCATCCCTCAGTTCATAGACCTGCATACTAGAGCTGGGGAGTGTACTGACAGAAGGCTGGAACAAGGGTCCGTTATCCAGCCCCAGGAGATAGCTGGCCTAGCTCAGGGGTGTGCTTGGCAGGGTATACAAGGCTCTGGTCCATCCTGGGACCTGGGACCTAAGAGCAAGGGCGAAGGCTAGACCCTTGACGCCGCCTTCACTCCTGGCTCCTCTAGAGGCTCTGCTTCTCATGCCACAGACAGGAAGAAAGAGCAAGGCCCCCTGAATTACAGTGCTCACTTCAGACGTCCCCCATTGCAGATCTTTAAGACGTAATGTAGGACAAGGAAAGTAAGGACCAACTTTTCAGATAGGACACGTAAGTTTGGGAGAATTTCAGACTAGTTAAAAGTTATGTTCAGCTGGGCGGTGGTGAACACGCCCTGAGTACCAGCACTCAGAAGGCAGATCTCTGAGGCCAGCCTGGTCTACAGAATGAGTTCCAGGACAGTCAGGGCTACACAGAGAAACCTCATCGCACAACGAAACAAAAACACAAAGTTAGATCCAAACCAATGCTGAGAAGACAGAGGTGAAGACAAGCTAATGCTCTAGGGCCACCTGGGAACAAGTGCTCGCAGTGGGTGACCTCATCCAATCCTGGGCTCTCAGGCTAGGCAAGTTGAGTTCTGTGGATAAACTGACATTCTCAGCACCACACTGTGTTGCATGTTAGGGTTATGCTCCCATGTCTTAGGGTTATGGCAGCCATGTAAGGGAAGATAATGAATCTTATCAACAGGCAAGAACCAGCCCGAGACATTGGAGACTCAAACGGAGGGCACAAAGGCAAGACCCTGAGTTTTAGTTCTCAGCACCAGAGGAAAAAACCCACCAGAACACCGTCAGAGATTCCAGTTTCAAGAGCTCTATCTCAGGTATAAATTATAACCAGGAAAGGGTAAGGACAGAGAAGAAAGACTGGGTAGGAAGAACTGGTTTACTTTACATTTTATTGGCTATTCTAGTGTAGACCCTGGAGCTGCCTCACCCCTCCCCCCCCCATGGGGTCAGGCCTTCCCAGGAGCCTTTGCTGCTTGGGCTCTCTGGAACTCCTGCTGCAGCTGAGCAAGGGTCTCCCTCTGTTGCTCCGACTGCCGCTCAAGGTCCCGAAGCTGTGATTCGTAGCGCTTACTACGAGGAGAAAAGAGAAATCACCGGGGGCTCACCGCCGAATGGCAAAGGGGGACGGGAGGAGAGGTCACTAAGGGGAAGAAAGGGCTGGTGAGATGGTCAGTGGTAGGGCCATCTTCCTCCAAGGCTGACACCCTAATCATCAGAACCCCCAGGGTAGGAGGAGCAGATTCCCCGCGACTCTACTCGTGTGCCACGGCACAGGCACCCCCACCAAATGTAATACAAAAAGAAAGGCTGAAGTGGCAGCGCCTTTCATCCCATGGCCTGAGTTCCAGGACAACCAATAATTTACAGGGAGATCCTGTCTCGGGGAGGAATAAAGAAAGAAAGGCGGGCTTGGGAAATGGCTAAGTGGGGGCCACTATGGAGACCTACCCAACACGGGCTCAATACTTCTGTACTGAAGATGCAGTGCAGGGTGGTGAGCACTTACATTTCCGCTGTGATATAGTCTAGCCTCTTCCCCACCGTGGCCCGAGCCTCCCCTAGCTCCTGTTTGACGAGCACGGGTCCCAGAAGCTTAAAGACCACGTTGGATCCATCCAGCAAGGCCAGTTCCTGAAGAGGGAGTGGGGACAGTTTATGATAAGCGTGCTCAGCAAAGATCCTCTTTGCTCCAGCGCCCCAGATCCTTACCTCCTTCACGATATTATTTTCTGTTAGCTGTGCTTCAAGCTTCTGCCTCCCTGACATGGATTTACTCAAGTCTGGAGCGGCGAGAGGAAATGCATGATTAAAAACCTAAAATGGGCCAAGAACCGCACAATCCTGGAGAGGTTAGCGTTGAGGAAGGAAACAGGACACTGAGGCGAGGGGCAGCAAGCTGCACACTAGGCTCCCTGTGGGGCGCGACGCCTCACTGCGGTGTGCTTGAACTGTGAACGGATAGGGGCAAGACCCAACCAAGTCCGCTCTTACCCTTCTGCAGCTGTTGGTATTTCTCCACCTCTCCCTGCAGTTTCTTTTGGATCAGCTCAGCCATGGTCAAGGGAAAAGCCTACGGGCGGGGGTCGCTGGGTGTCAGGTAATGGAGAGCAGCTGCGCTCCTTTTTCCGGCCCTGCAGAAGGACGGTACTTTCTACTGGCAGCTCTTTGAGGCACTGCAGCCCTTCCTCATCCACAATAGCCACTCCCTAGGAAATGTAGAGCGAAAGCAGATCCCTCCAAATCCTCCAAGCCAAACTCTAACCTCCACACGTTAGACCCACTGTCTTAACAAACCCGGAAGTAAACAAGGCAGGCCGGGAAAAAGACGGCGCCGGAAGCTGCCTTCTGACGCATGCCGGGACTTGTAGTTCTAGCCTGCGTGAGACTCGTTCTACCGGAAGAGCTCGACTCGAAAGGTTTTAGGCAAAACAGAGAAGTTGATCTGGGGGAAAAAAACCTCATTGTTTCCAAGATTCGGGGCCCAGACTTACCTTTAAGTCATCACTTGGTCAGAAGCTGCCCGTGAGGTGAGCCTACCTGCTCAAAGAGGTGTGCCCTCACTCAAGATGGCGCTGGAGGCTTCAGACTCCCGTACGGCGATGATTGGATGGAGGACGGAGGACTCCCGGAAGTTTATTAGAGGGCCGTGGGACTGCTGCGGGGAGTTCGGCACGTGGATCGTCGCCCGGTCCTGGAGATGGAGACAGCCCCCAAGCCGGGCCGGGGTGTCCCCCCCAAGAGAGACAACCCTCAGGCCAAGAGGAAGGTAACGGCTTCGGTGGGAGGCGTCGGCGCCCTCCGGCTGGGCTCCGGCCGGGCCTGCGGGTGCCAAGGCTTCTCCTGTGCTTCCCCTAGAAACCGCGGCGCTACTGGGAGGAGGAGACCAGCCCGGCCGCTGCCGGCGCCTCTCCGGGGCCGCCTCGGAAGAAGGCCAGGACTCGGGAGCCGCGACCCCAGAGGTCCAAGAGCGTGCACATCGCCCACAAGTCTCGGTTCTGCAAGCAGCCGCATCGGACCCTGTCCGGGGTGAGTCTGGGACTGGCGGGGTGGCGGTGATGGGAGGAACCGGGTTGATGGAATCCTCTCCTCGCCAGGCGCAGGACCCATTCCCGGGACCCGCCCCCGCCCCCGTGGAGGGGGCCCGGAAATTCCGCCGCATTGACAAGTCCAAAGAGGTGAGGAGCAGAAGGACTGTGCGGAGGGATTGGAGGCTGGGAGTGTTTGCGTGAGGTGGCTCTCCTGGGACCCCACGGATGCACGTCCAACCCTGTCAACAATCCCACAGCTCCCACATTCAAAACCCAAAACCCGAAGCAAACTTGAGAGGGCTGAGGCGCAGGAGGAAGAGGCGAGCATCAGGGCTGCCCGTGCTGAGCTGCTGCTTGCTGAGGAGCCAGGGTGAGTGGACCCCGACCTGGCTTCTCTACCCCGTCTTTCTGAGACTTAGATTTTGCATTTATGTTTGTATGCCAGCGTCATGCTGGAGAACACACTGTCCTCCTAACTGTGCCTGCCTTCCAGGTTTCTAGAAGGAGAGCATGGGGAAGACACAGCAAAGATACTGCAGACAGACATCGTGGAGGCTGTGGACATTGCAAGCGCTGCCAAGGTGAGTCTGAGGAGGAGGAGGAGGGTCGGCCCAGGGGACTCCGCGGGGGAGTTCATTCTTTCACGTTTATTTTCCACCCTTTCCCAGCACTTTGACCTGAATCTGAGGCAGTTTGGACCCTACAGACTGAACTACTCTCGAACAGGGAGGTAAGGTTGAGTTTCAATGGCTCTTCCTCCTTTCTTAGGAAGGACTTATGTGACCTACATGAACGTGTGCACACTCAGAGGCCAGAAGAGATCCTAGGGATTGTGTTTTCTCCGGGGCTGGGGTTTAGGCATGTGCAGGACACCCAGATTGTTACCTGTGCACACTCCTAGCTTTGCTCTGTCTCTGCGTTACTTTTGTCATACTTTCCCAGCCCCCCTTTAAGGGAAAAAGGGTTAACTGTGGTGTGTGTGGGGGATGCAGCCCATCATGGTTGGAGGATCATCACAGCATGAGCTTTTTCTGAGGTTCTGAGTATGGAGCCCATGACCTCATGTGTGTGCAAAGCACGCACTTGATTATTGATCTGTCCCACCCCTTAGCCCCTCAGCTTCCAGGGACTTTTGTATATGTGTGTACACGTACTGGAGTGCCTGTACGCTGCCCTGTATGTGTGATTACCGTAGGTCAGTGTGGCATCGCTGTGGATTGCTTTCCACCATTTCCTCCTGTTTATTGCTGTCATGGTGTGTATGAGTGTCTTGTGTGCCTATGACACGGTGTGTGGGGTAGCTCAAAGAACAGCCTGGTGGAGTCATTACCCTCATCTGCCCTTATGTGGGTTCTAGAGTTAAATGTGGGTCACCAGGCTCACACAGCAAGGGCCTTTAGCTGCTAACCCTTATTTTATCTATGTGAGTGTTTCGCCTCCATGTATCAGTGTCACAATTGTCTCCCTAGGAATTGGTGTTATGCATGGTTTGCTTGTGAGTTGTTATGTGGGTGCTGGGAACTGAACTCAGTGTTTTCTGTTATACCACAGTTTCTAGGAACCCCAGAGACTATTTCCAAAACCACACTGACACACTTCGAGCAAATGCAGGTAGAGGTTTTATTGACTGTACAGTGGAGCTTCGATCATAAAAACTGATCAAAAAAGTTCCCCCTCTATTACCTCAAGTGTCCTTATAAAGAAAAGGATGTAGGAATGTCGTTATCAGGCTGGGGTGAAAGCTCAGGGTAAGTCTCCTCATTAGGCAGGCAGCTGGCTTGGCAGCTGCTGGCTCATTAGTTGTTTTAGAGTGGGGAGTGAATGTCTCCCGGCTGGGCCTTTGAGTCATGGAGTCTCAGGACCTTGGGCTCCTGGCCCTCTTAGCCCTGGGTGTTTAGAAACTTCTCAGCTCCAAAAATATCTTCAGGCCTCAAAGTGGGGGGACTTTAGTCTCTACACTTTTTTTTTTTTTTCTTTTTAAACTTTATTTTTTTATTATTTATTTGCCTTGGTGTTTGCCTGGAACTGGAACTACAGACAGTTGTGAGCTGCCATGTGGGTGCTGGGAATTGAACCCGGGTCCTCTGGAAGAGCAGACGGTGCTCTTAACCGCTGAGCCATCTCTCCAGCCCCTCTACACTTTTTTTTAAGGGCATCGAGTGTTCACCCCTGAACCTTCTCTTTGGTCCTCCACCTTACTCTTGAGCGGGACTCCTCACTGAACCTGGAGCTCATGCCTAGCCTGGTGTCCAGCAAGATCTGCCTGTCTTTGCCTCCCCTGCACTGGGATTACATGTGTGCTGGGGATCCAGGCTCAGGTCGCTATGACTGAGCCATCTCCTTAGCCAGTCCTCCTGTGACTCGTGAACTAAGGTGTGGCCATGTCTCCTCAGCCACTGGAGCTGTGTCTTCCTCACTTAGGCAGTGTGTGTCCAGTTGCCGCTGTCTGTCAAGGGGCTGGAGTGGGGCTGGCTGGCTGGTTCGGGTCAGGTCAGGGTGCTCCCAGCATCAATGCTCTGCCTTTGCTCCACCTTCAACAGACACCTGGCACTAGGAGGTCGTCGGGGTCACGTGGCTGCTTTCGACTGGGTGACAAAGAAGCTAATGTGTGAGATCAATGTCATGGAAGCCGTTCGGGATATCCAGTCAGTGTTCCCTCTGCTGGTACTCGGTGGGAGTGGGTCAGCCCGTTCCTAACAGGGTGAAGCTCTGTGGTCCTGTCTCCCATGAAACTCCTCCCCTTTCTACCCAGCTTCCTCCATTCAGAGGCCCTGCTTGCTGTTGCTCAGAACCGATGGCTTTACATTTACGACAACCAGGGTATCGAGCTCCATTGCATTCGCCGCTGTGATCGAGTCACTCGGCTTGAATTCCTCCCCTTCCACTTCCTCCTGGCCACCGCTGTGAGTGGCTGTGGGATAGAGGGTGCTGTGGCAGTGTGGACGGGGAGGACCTTTGTCCTTTAGGACCGACCTGGAGAGAGAAGGCAACAGTTGTGCAGCTCATGCTCTCTCTCAGTCAGAGACAGGGTTTCTGACCTACCTGGATGTGTCCGTGGGGAAGATTGTAACAGCTCTGAATGCACGGGCTGGACGGCTCAGTGTCATGGCACAGAACCCCTACAATGCTGTTATCCATCTTGGACACAGTAACGGTCAGTTTCTGACTTTTATTTCTTTCTTTTTTTGGGACAGGGACTGGTACTTTTCTGTCCTGCCAGCCAGCTCTCAAATAACTACACAGAGACTTACTATTAACTGTGAAAGCTCAGTCTTAGCTTAGGCTCGTTCCACTAGCTCTTACGACTTCAATTAGCCCGTTTATGTTCATCTCCGTTCTGTTCGTGGTTCATTACCTCATCTCTGCTCCCTGTGCTGCTTCCATCTCTGGTTGGCGACTCCACCTTCTTTCTAGAGTTTTCTCTGCATGGAAGTCCTGCCTATACTTCTGCATAGCTATTGGCTGCTCAGCTTATTACACCAATCACAACAATTTTTCTTTTCTTTTTTTTTTTTTAAAAAAAAATAATTTAATTTTCTTTGCATTGGTGTGAGGGTGTCAAATACCCTGGAACTGGACTTAAAATTGTGAGCTGCCATGTGGGTGCTGGGAATCGAACCTGGGTCCTCTGGGGATGCTAGCACGAATCATCCCCGAATCACCGTCAGGGGGCCCGAGAGAGGAGCTGAACTCAGGTTGGGGACACTATTCTGAGAAGGAATGGCAAAGAAGACGCGTCAGGGGGCAAGTGAGGCCTAGAGTAACAGCCGGGCCAAGTCTTTAGTGACAAGGAGAAGTGGGCCGCTGAGCCATCTCTCCAGCCCTCATGGCAATCCATTTTCTTTTTTTTTTTTTTAAAGTTTATTTACTTATTTGCCTTGGTGTTTGCCTGGAACTGGAACTACAGACAGTTGTTAGCTGCCATGTGGGTGCTGGGAATCGAACCCGGGTCCTCTGGAAGAGCAGATGGTGCTCTTAACTGCTGAGCCATCTCTCCAGCCCCGGCAATACATTTTCACAGTGTAGAAGTTTCCCACAACAGGTTCCCACTTCAAACTGCATTTCCAGCAACCCTCCTGCCTCAGCTTTGCACATAGCAGAAACTGCAAGTGTTGTGTGCTGGCCTGACTGACTGGCTTCCCTGTACTTTTCTGGCTCTTTACTAATGCATTGATGCATTTTGTGGAGCTGGGACACCTGTGGGCTTTATGCACACAAGACCAGGGCTCCACTGAGCTGACTTTTTATAAAAAGATATCTCGCATCACCCCACCTGGGTTTGCATCTCCTGTCTCTTCCAGGCACCGTCTCGTTATGGAGTCCAGCTATGAAGGAGCCACTGGCAAAGATTCTTTGTCACCGTGGTGGGGTGCAGGCTGTGGCAGTGGATTCTACAGGCATGTGAGTCACTTGTTTGGGGGTGAGGTGTTGAGTGTGGTTGGGCAGAAAGAGATGGAAGGCAGTTCCCTTTAGGAGTCTGCTGTATCCAGGCTGCAGGGTGTGTCCTTGCTGTCCTGTGCAGACGGGTGGGGCATTTTACAGTGGCTCACTTCTCCTTGTCACTAAAGACTTGGCCCGGCTGTTACTCTAGGCCTCACTTGCCCCCTGACGCGTCTTCTTTGCCATACCTTCTCAGAATAGTGTCCCCAACCTGAGTTCAGCTCCTCTCGGGCCCCTGACGGTGATTCGGGGATGATTCGTGCTAACATCCCCAGTCACTGGAGGCGCCCGCCCTGTGAGAGGGATTAAGGAAGTACAAATCATCAGAACAGTCATGGGGAACGCTGCTTCTCCCTCAGGGACAGCAGACACCTGCCCAGCCTACTGCCCAGCTAGATCTGAAGTGACATCTTCGATGAAGATGACACAGGTGTCCCAGTAGCAAGGCACTGGGTGCCCTAACTACACCTGATGACAGCAGCTAAAGGCTGAGCAAACTGCCGTTCCTCACTCACCTCCAGCCATGCTCACACACTTGGTGTGCCCCGTAATTCAGGCTGGCTCAGAGCAAGCCCCCTGCCGAGGTGCCTTTTTTACATTTTGAGCCAGTTCCCAAGTTCTTCAGAGGTCCAGAGCAGTGGTTGCCTGAGCAGGGCCTGGTGATGCACACTGTAATCCCAGTGCTCGGGAAGCTGAGGCAAGAGCATTGAAAGTTCAGAACCAGTCAGGAAACCGATGGCCTCGAGGTCTGAAGTCCCGCCTGCTTTTCCTGTTCCCCTGGGAGCTCAGGCTGTCTGTGCCCTCTCCTGACAGGCATGGTGCTGCCCGTTCCTGGTAGCATGGCCTGAGCGGTTTGTAGAGGAATTTTCTACATACCGCTTCCCTACTGACACTAATGATTACAGGATTTCTGCATGAAATTTCTGCACCATTGCAGCATTGTTTTTGTTTTATGAGATAGGGTTTAAACTGGTCTTGAACTCAGATTCTCTGCCTCCCGAGTGCTGGGATTAAAGCTGTGCACACCACTGCCCGGCTTTTTTTTTTTTTTGAGAGCCAAAACAAACGAGTCAACAAGGAGGCGGGGCAGGAAAAGGCCTAAGTTACCAATGTGCAGATTCTCCTGTGCCAGTTGGTTGGCTCCAGAGACTAGGGAGACATGGCTGAAGCCTTGTGCCTTTAGTGGCTGTCATGTTGAGGTGTGGCTCACCCTGCAGGGGCCTGTACCTCCCCTGCCCAGAGCTGCCAGACTGGAATTTACCTGCTGGATGCCATGGATAGTTAGGTCTCAGGTCCACCTAAGAATGTGACATTGTCCAGGATCTCAGTCATTTCTGGTTTTACCAGTGGTTTCTTTGGCAGGGCACATGGTCTCATTATGTAGCCCTGGCTGGCTTGGAACCAACCGAGACCTGTCTTAGTACCGGGATTAGATCATGCCTCGCCCAGGAGCCTATTTGTCCCACAGGGGCTCTACTGGGCTCCCTCAGAGGATGAACCTCTGCTCATAGAGTTTTTCAGTCTCTTCCTGATTCATGGTCAAAGCCAAGAGACTCCTTGGCAAGGCTTGGTACCTCTAGCTCCCCTTCTTGCCTTTGAAAGCAAACAGCCTACATGTAGGGTAGCTCTGCACTGCCCATGTTACTTTGTTATTGTCAAGGAAGGTTTTTCTGGCAGAGAGATTGGGCTGCAGAGCTGGAGGAGACCCACGTAATCCTTTTCCTGACTATATTTCCCACTAACCCTCACGGCAGGCTTCTGCTTTTACGCTGCCCAGAGTCAGCCTGCCATCACAGCTTGGGTCTCTGCTAGGGGAGGCCTCCCTGATCTCTTGGTGAGCCACCTGCTGCCCTTTGGAGTAGAATGCATGTTTAGGTACAAACACGTGTTCTATAGATCTGTGACTTGTGGGGGCACTATGGGGCCACTAGGTATGGGAGAAGACACCGACTAGTCCTGGGCCAGGCCTATGTAGTTCAGCAGGCATGAGACCTGAGTTTAGTCCCCCCAAAAACCACAACAAAACTCAAAAAGACCTGATGTCTGTCTCAGCCACTCCCTAATCCAGGTTTCCTCTCTGGCCTTCAAAACAAGGCCACACACAGTTAATCTCAGCCTTTGGGAAGTACAGACAGGCTGATCTCTTGAGTTCAGAGCTCCATAGTGAGACTGTCTCAAAATGAACAAACAACTAATAAGTAATAAAGAAAATGGGAACGATGGGTAAGCTGTGTAAGGTGCAGCAGTTAGTGTGGAGCGTGGCCACTAGTCTTCCTTCACACTCACGTTCCTGTCAACACCCACTGGAGATTAATTGCTCTGTCTCCTACACAGGTACATGGCCACTTCTGGCCTAGACCACCAGCTGAAGATCTTTGACTTGCGAGGGACATTCCAGCCCCTGAGTGGCCGGACCCTGCCCCAGGGAGCAGGGCATCTTGCTTTTTCCCAGCGGGGACTGTTAGTAGCAGGAATGGGTGACGTGGTCAGCACATGGGCAGGGCAGGGTAAGGCCAGCCCACCCTCCCTGGAGCAGCCCTACCTCACCCACCGGCTCTCCGGCCACGTGCATGGACTCCAGTTCTGCCCCTTTGAAGATGTGCTGGGAGTGGGGCACAGTGGAGGCTTCACCAGCATGCTGGTCCCCGGTGAGTGGGCCAGAGCATGAGAGCTGGGGAGGGCCAGAGGCCGTCAGTCCTGAGTTAGGACTGGGGTCAGCCTGGTCCTCCTTCCCTCAGGATCTGCTGAGCCCAACTTTGACGGTTTGGAGAATAACCCATACAGGAGCCAGAAGCAGCGCCAGGAATGGGAGGTGAAGGCTCTGCTGGAGAAGGTGAGTGTGTTGCCTTTGCCCTCCTTAGCCTGTGATCCTCTGTGGGTCACTTCCTGAGGTTCCTTACCCATTTCATCCTGTGACCCTCCAGGTTCCTGCAGAGCTCATTTGTTTGGACCCCCGAGCCCTGGCGGAGGTAGATGTGGTCACTCTGGAGCAGCACAAGAAGGAGCGCATAGAGAGACTGGTATGGAGCTGCTACTCTGGGTAGCCCTCCTCACCCCTGCCTGACATCACCCTCTACGCCTACCCCATCCTTTAAATTTTATTTAAGTAACATTTTTTCATTTATTTTGCATAGCAACTGCAGTCTTCACTGCGCCCTCCCCCACTTCTCAAGCACCCCCCTTTTCCATCTCCAGTCAGAAAGGGCAGACCTCCCTTGGGTTTGAACTCCCCCCTTGTGTGCCCTACCCCAGGTGGAAGTGCAGCTCAGTAGGTGGGTGCTCCAGCTAACTGGGGCTGCTCTTGATTTCACTCCTGTCCCTTGTCAGGGCTATGACCCCGATGCCAAGGCTGCCTTCCAACCCAAGGCCAAGCAGAAAGGCCGAAGCTCCACAGCGAGCCTGGTGAAGAGGAAGAAGAAGGTCATGGACCAGGAGCACAGGGTATGTAAGCTGGGGTTGGCCAGGTGTCAGCCTTGCACTTTAGCGGTCAACCTCTGCTCACTGGTCCTGTGCTCCTCACTCTGTTCCCAGGACAAAGTCCGGCAGAGCCTCGAGCAGCAGCAGCAGCAGCAGCAGCAGCAAGAGAAGGCCAAGCCCCCTGGAGCCCGTCCATCTGTACTGGATAGATTTGTACGATGACCCAGGGGGCCCCGTGGCCCCGTGGACAGAGGTGCTTGCCTCCAAACCTGAGTTCAATTCCCAGATGACACGGCAGGGGAGAACCATTTATACAAGTTGTCTTCTAACGTTCTGTGTACACATGTGCCAGTGTGCATTGAGGGCGGCATGCAGTCCACACACACACACACACACACAGAGTCAGGGCAGTGGCATGCTGTTCACACAAAGTGTAAATAAAATGAATCAAGATCTACAGGGAACTCGTCTCTTATGCCTCACCTTAGCACACAGCCTTGGGTGTTTGGATCACGCTGTAGATGTTTGGGAACAGCCTTGTGGGGCTGTTCTAGACTCCACTCATTGCCCTGCCCACTCCCATGCTTGCCTCAGAGGGGCCTTTATCCCCAGAGTGGCTGTCCAAGATGGCCTTCGTGCCACTGCATTGGAGCCTTTGGGCCCTGCAGGTGTGTGGGGGTGAAGACAGGTAAAGACCTGCATTTGAGGTGGAGAGACAAGTTTATTGGGATCTTGTCCCAGCTGGTGAGAACAGGACAATCGCCCCGGCACCCCTCCTGCATTTTATTCCCCCCCTGATGACTTATCCCCGGAGCTGTCAGGTCTCCTATCTATCCTTGCCTGGTCAGTCTGCTGTGAGGAGATGGATGCCCACAGGGAGGGGGCTGCAGCCTGTGCACACTGATTATGGGGCACAGGTCCCTGAAGCTCTCAGCTGTTGAGCCAGGCTAAGAACCGGCACCTTAGGACACCCAGGAATCCCTGGAGCCAGGAGCAAAAGGACTCTGTCCGTTCCTCATCCAGTCCTCTCAACAGCTTCCAGGCTTCGTGCATTTTCCAGGGGTCCACGTTGTGGGATGTTAGCAGAAATTTCCCATAACAGCAGCTGTCCAACGGGTAGTGGGTGGCACCAGCCAATCTGACACAGTGTGTGGGGGCAAGGCCCCCTAGCCTTGCACTTACCCCCACAAAGACATCCTCTACAGGTAGAAGCGGTGCCCGGCTGGCCACTTTGAGAATAAGCTGCACAGCAGAGGCCGATAGTACATACCCTGTGCCCGAGGCATAAGGTGGGAAAGGACCCCAGCTTTCAGGCCACAGTTCTTCTGACACGTGGTGTCGGGCCCCCGGCGTCCGAGTGGGGCTCACCCTCCAGTGCACCCGGCCTAGATACAGCAGTGGTACTGCCTGGCCCTTGTGCACTGCTTGCACAGCTGTGGTCTCTTCCTGTGGCTCCTTGCCACTTTGCCATCGCTCTGAAGGGCCCCCTCTCTGGATCAGCTCCGACACCAGCTCCGGGATGTTGACGTACACATCGTCGTCTGTCTTGAGAATGTAGCGGGCCATAGGACAGTATTTGTTCACCCAGTTCAGCCCGCTGAGGGTCTTGAGGGTGAGGTTGCGGTAGGAATCCTGAAAGGAGGCCTGCAGGATGTCCTCCCGCGCTGCTGATTCCGAGGCCAGGTCAGGGCGGTGCTGTCCTACAGGTTCTCCCAGGAGGAAGAGCGTCTGCACCCTGAACCCCCGAGTCTCACGGATGGCGCCCCAAGACCCCCGAATGGCGTTCCTCTGGTTCAGGTGCTCCGGGGCTGTAGACACCAGGATGAGCAGGAAGGGAGGGGGTCCGGGGCCACCGCAGGCCTGGGGATTGGAAATCAAGAGGCGGGGCAGGGCCAGGGGTGGCCCCGGTGAGGCTGGGGCAGGTCGCAAGGATGCCAGAGACAGGCTCAGCAGTTCCTCCCCGATGCCGGAGGGCCCAAAGAGGGTCCAGATGATCAGCAGCAGCAAAGCGGCCAGGAGGAGGCGCCGGAAGAGGCTGAGGGACATGGTGAGCCGCGGAGACTCGTGGGCAGAACTGTTAGAGCGTCAGGACCGGAGAGCGGTCGGTCCTAACCGGCTGCTGCAGCATGAACAGGCTGACCTGTACATGGGGGGCCTGGCGCATCGCGGGGAGCAGCCCCCAGCCCACCGTAGCGGGTCCGGGAACCGCTATTTGCCCCTAGTCCGCACGCCAAGCTCCGCACCTCCATTGCGCTCCTCCCCCACTGCCTTCCCATCATGCCCCTTAAAGCCGGAAGTCGTCAGGCATCACGCACCGCACTTGGCCCAGCCCCTCCCTTACTGGTCCTGAGTAAAGCATGGAGGATCAGGCCGCCCGGAGCAGCGGTACATGCCATGCCGCACGCACTTCACAACCGCTCTGCACGCCAAACCAAGGAGACCCAGTTACCACCAGAGGGTAACCATCCTCTAGAGGTTGTGAACACCGGCGGTACCACCTCTGCTTCCGGCCAGACAGCACTGCACCAAAGGGTGCGTCTAAATAACGGGACAGGAAGCCAGGGAAGGTTTTGCTCCCCAGGCCAGTTATGGGCCTCAGCTCAAACACAGGAACTGTGGGTGGGTGGAATCTCAATCCAACCACACCTGCTTGGTTAGAAACCACCAGGGTTCTTAATCCGTTGCAGAACTTCTGACCACTGGCACCCAGACACAGACAACGAGAGCCAGGTCACAGGTATATAACTATTTATTAACAGCCAGGGCCCAGGGGCTCATTTCTTCTTGGACACACCCACAGTACGGCCGCGGCGGCCAGTGGTCTTGGTGTGCTGACCTCGGACTCGAAGGCTGCAGGAGGAAAACAAAACAGGTCACACTCCAGCAAAAGCGGACAGGCACTAAGCAGCCCACTCAGAGCAAGCAGGCAAGGCCCCACTCCACTCACCCCCAAAAGTGGCGCAGCCCCCTGTGGGCCCTGATCTTCTTCAGTCGCTCCAGGTCCTCACGTAGCTTGTTGTCTAGACCATTGGCTAGAACCTGGAATCAGACAGGGACGCCAGCTTTATCTAAGGCCCCCTGCCTTGCCTCAACACACCGGAGCCCGCCTGCTCACACACCTGGCTGTACTTTCCATCCTTCACGTCCTTCTGTCTGTTCAAAAACCAGTCTGGGATCTTGTACTGTCGTGGATTCTGCATGATGGTGACCACGCGTTCCACCTCATCCTCCGTGAGTTCTCCAGCCCTCTTGGTGAGGTCAATGTCTGCTTTCCTCAACACCACATGAGCATATCTCCGCCCCACACCCTGGGGTAAAAAGTTTGGGAATGAGGTGGTGACTTCCAGCCTGAATTACCCACCTTAATTCACCAGTCACATTATGGTCTGATCCAGCCTTTGTCATTTCCTTGCACACTCTTCTCTTCCAGACCCTAGTCAGGAAAACCATCAAAGCCACTGACTGTCTTAATTCCTGATACCTATGTTCAGGCATTTAGATTTTGCACTGCTAAGGCCTGTTTTTTTTTTCCAAATCAACAGAACAAAATCAGAATATTTTGTGAACAAGGATTTGGGTGAGAGGTGCAGGCTCAGGGGAAGTCACAAAAAGTTCGGGCAACCCCCCTCCCCTCCATTTCAAGAGTGCCAGCTACAATCTGTAGAGGGGATGGGAGGCAGGTGGGATCTCAGCAAGCTCCAGTACAGCCAGAGTTGCCACACGGGCATTAAAAACCAAAATAAATAGTGCATTGGATGCAGTGTCCCTAATAGAAATTATGTGGGGCCATGTATTCAGGGTACACCCTAAATACAACTGGGTAAGTAAACAGCTACACACAAATGTCTGCCCCCACCCTGACTCCCAGTGCTGTTCTAGGGGCTGGAGATAGCTCAGAGGTCCCAGCACTCACAACTCTGAAGGGCCACATTGTGTTACCTTCTACAGATTTTTCTTGTGAGACCATGTTTTGCTCAAGGCTGCAAATACTGAACGTGGATAGCATTGATCCCAGATTGGTTGTGGTTGAGACCCCTTCTTCATTTATAAAATGTGGCACCATGCCTAGCTTGCTTTCTGATTATTGTAAACACCCTCAAAACCAAATATGACCCTTAGAAGGCCCTACTAGCAAGGGCAGCCAGCACTTTCCAGGTCTGTGCAACCCCTTCCTACATGCCTCCAGCTATTCAAACCTTAACAGCAGACATGCCTTTGACAACTCAGAAAACATGGCACAGAATCTCCACCATCACCCTTTTGCTTGGTCAATTTGCTCTACGATTTAATTACTGCTCTGGAGGACAGAGCCTGCCCCCCCTGCTCCATTTTTCCCTTAACCATCCTCTCCACATATCAACCCAGCAGTCAAGATCTCCACACTGCACACAGAAGTGCTCTTCGCCTGGGTTGTAAGTGGACTGTAATCATCTTCCAAGATGCTCAAGTTTGAAAAGGCGGGTCACAGGCAGCACAAGCACCCCCCCCCTCAAACACTGCATTCACTCTGCCCCAGGAGCCTCCTCCATTATCCTTCTGTTTCTGGAAGCGCAGAATTAAAAACTACCCCAATTTTATGCCTAATTTGACATCTTCAGTTACCTAGGCTTCGTTTACTTTGATTCTATAGGACATCACATTTCCTTTACATTTCTCAAAACTTCTCAGCAGTCACCCCAGTACCATGCACTTTCTAACCCACCACACACAGGAAACCCAGGTGGCCAGTCCTTGCCCTCAAGAAGCACACACGCTGACTGGCAAGATGCTTTTATTTCCAAAACTATTCATTTTGAAAAGTTCTTAGCTTTACAAAGAGTAATATTCAAGCTCCCATTTAGCACTTGGCTTATTGCAGTAAACCAAAGATACGTGTTGGTTTCAACTAAAATGCCACCCTCTATTTCTGGCGTATGTTCTGTAGACGGCCCCCAGACCGATGTATGTTGATTCCACCCAAGAGTCGCTGCTATAACATGCCCCAAAGAACACTCTAGTATGGTTCTCACAAAATGAGGCCGAGGAAAGCTTACCAACGTGAGGCAGGACCGCACTCACGCCCCACTTCCCCAGGGAACGTTTTGGTCTTAGACCATCTTGAGGCTTTTATTATTTGTTGGGAGACTTTAACCATCTCTCCCTTTCTAAGGCAGTAGAAATGGGTCTCTTTGGCATTCTCTGCCCAGTCTCACTGCTTTTACCTTAATGGCAGTGATGGCAAAGGCTATTTTCCGCCGCCCATCGATGTTGGTGTTGAGTACTCGCAAAATGTGCTGGAACTTCTCGGGGATCACCAGAGACTGGAAGAAGATGCGGAAATATCAGACACGGTAACTACCGTGCTCGAAAGGCCGCTGAGTCGTAAGGGACAATCCGGTGAGTACGGAGGCAGTCTGCTCAGCACAAACCCAAGCTCGGGAAAATGCAACCCTGGCCACGAGGCGGAGGTCAGCCGCGGCACACACAGCCCAGCTCAGCCCAGCTCCCGCAACCTCCCCGGGCTCCCGCCCCCGACACTGCACGTCCTAGGTCGTCCCCCCCGAGGCCGCGCTCCATCACTCCAGGGGGAGTCGCAGGCCCCACAGCACAGGGCATTCTCGGAGCCCTAACGGAAACCTCTCCCTGCCCCGGCTCAGATGTCGCCGGATTCCGGCGCGGATCCCGCTCTTACCATGGCGGCGGCACAAACGGCGGCGTGTAGGCCTCCCGTGGAAGAGGGGGCGGAAGTGACATGGAGTTCTTATATACCTTCCGGGAGGAAGAGGCGGGGCTATCCGAAAGGGGCGCATCCGGAAACCTTTTCCTCCCGCCTCTTCCTTAACGAGGAATCGAATTCTGAGTTTGGATTGGGGAACCGTAACTTCCGGTTCGATCGTCTTTCCTGTCGTAAGGTTCCTGTGCCAGCAGCGAAGGTTCCGGATCAGGGTTGTGTTTGAGGCATTCACACTTCCTTTTGCACTTGACCGAGGTGTTCTAACCCTAATAAGGGAGACTGGAGCCGATCTCTTTAGCTCAAATAGCCGGGAACTATTTTTTTCGCCATAAGAGGCATTCTGGGATTCGTGGTTTTGCTTCGGGAAACGGACTCTCGGAGCCTGACAGCTGACGGAAGTGAGGCTGCGGGGGAATGGCAGCCGCGGCGACCATGGCCGCTGCAGCCCGGGAGCTGGTGTTGCGAGCCGGGGCCTCAGATATGGAGGAGGAGGAGGGCCCGCTGGTGAGAGCACGGGGCAGTTTGTCCTCCGGAGTGTCGTCAGGTCTCTCCTCTTTCCAGGAAGGCGAGGGCTGAGTTCAGACGCAGGGTCTCCTGCTACCGGTGATGGTGACCGAGCTTTCGTAGGGACCAGAGTGGCAGAAGTTCAGGTCCCACGGACACAGTATCAGCTTCCTATTCACCTTAGATTTTTTTTTTTTTTTTTTTTAGTAAAAAAGAGAATATAGTGTAAAAAATTAAGAATGTGGCTCTGGGGGGCTGGAGAGATGGCTCAGAGGTTAAGAGCACTGACTTCCAGTGCTGTTCTTTCAGAGGACCTGAGTTCAATTCCCAGCAAAACCACATGGTGGCTCACAACCATCTATGATGAGGTCTGGTGCCCTCTTCTGCAAAACTGTATGCATAATAAATAAATAAATCTTTAAAAAAAAAAAAAAAAAAAAGAATGTGGCTCTGGAACCTGATTGCCTGGTCCCACTTCCAGCCCTATCATAAACTGTGTTGTGTTTTCTGCATCTTCGCTTCCCACACCTATAAAGGGAAGGCGTTATTAGGACCTACCTTATGGGTGGTCCGTCTTTAGGATTTAGCCGTTTGAGTATGTGTAAGGGTACTCCTGACACACAGATAAGTTAACACTATGTAAGCTGACAGTGTTAGTATCTGGAACTGCATAAAGGTATGATGGTAGGAGCATCTGAGATAACAAGACAGGTTCTAATTGAATTCAAAGGCAAGTTCGACCAATCCTAGTTTTCTCATTTGAACACCTCCAGCGACTCCATGAGTTGCCTGATTTTGTGACATATTTTCTATTCCTTAACCCCTCAAAGTAGATTTGAGTATATTTGCCCCACTAACTGTGGCTCCTCTGAGAAAGCACCCCCACCTCCCTTGCAGGACTAGGGTTAACCGATTGTATTTTGTTTCCAGCATTTCTTTATATATCCCACATCACTAATTTGTTCCTCTTCAGGTAGGCGGTTCTGGACTCCAAGAACCTCTGCAACTTGGGGAGTTGGATATCACCTCTGATGAATTCATCCTGGATGAAGTGGATGGTAAGTCGTGGTATGGGTGGGGGCAAAGAAGCTAGCTCCCTATATCTTTTAGAACTATCACCCCCCCACACTCCCACCCCCACCCACTCCCAGTGCTGGAGAGATGGCTCATCAGTTAAGAGCACTGACTGTTCTTCCGGAGGACCTGAGTTCAACTCCCAGCATCCACATGGCAGTAATTCCAAGATCTGACACCCTTACACAGTTATACATGCAGGCAAAACATCAATTCGCATAAAAATAAAAAAAATAAATATTATTTAAAAAAGGAAATATATGCCCCCCCATATTAACCCCTGCATTTAAAAAAAATGTAATATAGGGGCCTGGAGAGATGGCTCAGTGGTTAGGAGCACAGATTATTCTACAAGAGGACCCTGGTTCAATTCTCAGTACCAACATGGCAGCTCACAACTGTCTGTAACTCCAAGATCTGACCCCCTCACACAGACAAAACATGCAGGCAAAACGCCAATGTACTTATAATAAGAGTAAATAAATTATAAAAAAAATGTAATATAAAGTTTAATCTATGGATTGAGAAAGTTTAATTTAGGCACAGTAAGAAATGAACAGTGAGAGTAGTTATATGATTATGTAATAATTATAGAATACACTATAAAAAATTGCTGCATTACCATTTTTGTTCTTTGTTCTTTGAGGCTATTAAACAAGGTTTATTGAACATAGACATGTTCTGACAGCCAATCTGATCACTAAGATAGCTTAGATTGACACATGCTCGTACCACACATCATAGATTCATTCAGCAAAGATGTGTAAAGCCAAGGCTAGTGAGCGATCCTTCAGCTTCTCAAGATACCTCACACATTAAAGCTTACAAATCACGTTTTAGAATTCCCACTTAATACTTTTGGTCCATGGTTGACTAGACTTTGAGGAACTGAAACTGTAAAAAAATAAAAAAATAAAAAATTAACTGTAAAAAAATAAAAAAATTCTTTTTTTTAATATTTATTTATTTATTTATTATGTATACAGTGTTCTGTCAGCTTGTATCCCTATAGGCCAGAAGAGGGCACCAAATTGCATTATAGATGGTTGTGAGCCGCCATGTGGTTGCTGGGAATGGAACCCGGGTCCTCTGGAAGAGCAGCCAGTGCTCTTAACCTCTGAGCCATCTCTCCAGCCCCAAAACGACTGTTTTTATAACTGGGATGGGGGTGCTGGGAGGAGAGGGGGAATCAGTGTGCAGGCGCCAGTGTGGGCAGAGGGAGGTGTGGTGCTGCACCCTGGTGATGAATATGTTTTCAGTTCACATCCAGGCAAACCTGGAGGATGAGTTAGTGAAGGAGGCCCTCAAAACGGTAAGGCTGTCTCTCCACCATGCCGATCTGCCCCCTCCCTCCCCTCTTCTTGGTCTCGTGTCACCTTGATGTCCCCCCCCCCAGCCCATCCCTGAGTCTTTCACTGTGGCTTCCTCCTGTCTTGTGATTGTCATTTCCCCCAGGGTGTGGATCTGCGACATTATTCAAAGCAGGTGGAGCTGGAGCTGCAGCAGATCGAGCAGAAATCAATCCGGGACTGTATCCTCCAGCAGAGGGAAATGCCATGGGCTTTGGGAAGGTGTGATGCAGATAGCTGATAGGGATGGCATCTCTCTAAGGTTTCTGCCACTTTGGAGAGAATTTGGAGAGAGGTGCTGCTGGACGGCAGAGCTCTGTTCACTGTGAAGCCCTTGACTTTTGTTGGTCAGACATCCAAGAGAGTGAGAACATAGCATCTCTGCACAATCAGATCACAGCCTGCGATGCTGTCCTGGAGGTTGGTGGTCCTTGGCTGTGGCCCCGACAGCCTTGGACCCATCACATCTCCGCTCCTGTTTTGTTTTATTTGTTTATTTTGTCAGTACTTTTTGTCCCCTTGGGCAAGTGAAGATTTCCCATCCTCCTGGGCTGTTGGATACTGGGGTATTCATTCAGAGACTTGGGTGGCACCCTTGTCCTTGCCAACCCTGTGACATGTCCACAGTATTTTCTTTCCTCTCCATAGCGCATGGAGCAAATGCTAGGAGCATTTCAGAGTGACCTCAGCTCCATCAGCTCTGAGATCCGGACCCTGCAGGAGCAATCAGGGGCCATGAACATCCGACTTCGTAACCGACAAGCCGTTCGGGGGAAACTTGGGGAACTTGTGGATGGGCTTGTGGTGCCCTCTGCTCTGGTCACGTGAGTCACTGGTGTGGAGGGTCATAATGTCCAGAGCAGGTGGCTTCGTGTCATTACCTACCCAGCTTATAGCAGGGCTCTAGGCTGAAGTTTGTCAGGTACCATCTGGACAGTAGGTGTGCTGGCTCATGCCTGTAATCACACACAGACAGTAGGGTTGCTGCAAGTCACCACCTTGGGCTACAGAGTAGGATCTTGTGAAAAAACAAAGCAAACAAAAACACTCGTCCATTTTAGAAACTAGGAGCGGGTTAATAACTCCTGACCTACTTTAGCCGCCATAGGAAAGGACATAGGTTAGGAGTGATCCAAGGTCAGGTGTGTAGTGAGGGGCCTGTCGGGACACGGTGCTCACGAGCTGAAGGCCTGAGGCTGTGCAGAGAGGTAGGAATGGTGTGAGCTATGAGGCTGTGGTTTGGGTGTTTTAGGACTGTCAAGTGTCCCTTCTGATCACCCCCCCCCCTGCTCCCCAGAGCCATTCTGGAAGCTCCAGTGACAGAGCCCAGGTTCCTGGAGCAGCTGCAGGAGCTGGACGCCAAGGCAGCCGCGGTCAGAGAGCAGGAGGCGAGGGGCACGGCTGCCTGTGCAGACGTCAGGGGCGTGCTCGATCGGCTCCGCATCAAGGTGGGGAGCCCTGAGAATCCAGAGGCTCGTTATAGAGGGCTTGCTTAGCGCACAAGCCCGGGGTTCCGCCCCAGCGCTGACGTGATGTCATAGCACTAGGGAGGTGGGGGAAGAAAGGTCAGAAATTTCAGAGTCGTCTGTTTCGAAAGTGAACAGTTATTTTATAGGCACTAAAATTAGAACAGTACAGAGATTAGCATGGCCTCTGTATAAAGGATGACCTGAAAATTCATAAAGCACTTTATACTTAAAAAAAGAAAAAGAAGGAGCTGGAGAGATGGCTCAGTGATTAAGAGCACTGACTGTTCTTCCTGAGGACCTGAGTTCAATTCCCAGCATCCACATGGCAGCTAACAACTGTCTGTAATTCCAAGACCTGATAACCTTGCACAGTTATACATGCAGACAAAACACTAATTCACATAAAATAAAAAATAAATATTTAAGAAAAAGGAAAGAAAAAGAAACAGACAACTTGAAAAAATAAGGCTTGGTGTGGTGGTAAACGATTTTAGCTCTGGCACTCCGGAGGCACAGGCAGGTGGACCTCTGTGAGCTCCAGGCCAGCCTGGTCTACAGAGTGAGTTCCAGGCCGGCCTGGTCTACAGAGTGAGTTCCAGGCTACACAGAGAAACCTTGACTCAACAAACAAAAACAGAAAGGAAAACACAACTGAAGAATTTCTAACCCTAACCCTCACCCTCCACATCTGTCCCCTTACATCCTTCTGCACAGAAGAACCTGCGTCTTGATGACCTGTTTGTCCTTACATCTAGGCAGTGACAAAGATTCGTGAGTTCATCCTCCAGAAGATCTATTCGTTCAGAAAGCCGATGACCAACTATCAGATCCCCCAGACAGCCCTGCTGAAGTACAGGTCGCCATTCTGGGACGGGCGAAGGGTGGCCTGTGAGCATCTCAAACAGCCCATCTTCGATGTCCAAGGAGTCTGACTCACCCTGGCCGTTCCAGGTTCTTCTATCAGTTTCTGTTGGGCAACGAGCGAGCCACAGCCAAGGAGATCAGGGATGAATACGTGGAGACCCTCAGCAAGATCTACCTGTCTTACTTCCGCTCCTACCTGGGGCGGCTCATGAAAGTGCAGGTGAACCAGACAGGGAGGGTTTCCCTAGGCAGTGGCTTGGAGGAGGGATGGTGGGAAGCAGTGATTCAGCTTCTGTATTTCTTCTAGTATGAGGAAGTTGCTGAGAAAGACGATCTAATGGGTGTGGAAGACACAGCAAAGAAAGATATCCTGGGCTGGGTAGCCTGGTGTGAGGCGAACCTCTGTCAGGTTCACAGGGGGATGTCTGGGTCCACACAGCAGGGCTCTGCTTTCTATCCTCTCTGTGGGCGTGGCCTGACTTCTCCTCCCAGGGGACACATTATCCTGACAGCTTTTCACAGTGATTTCAGAGGTTTTGTAGACTCACTGATACCTATTAAAGGTGTCAGATGAAGCAAGGGGTTCTGGAAGGGGTGTCCAGGCCTCAGGTCTGGCTTCAGTGGGCCTACTATGATCAGTCTGTTTTCCTTGACTCTGCTATTCACGATTCTTCTCGAAGCCATCCCTCCGAAGCAGGAACACCATCTTTACCCTGGGCACCCGTGGTGCTGTCATCTCCCCCACTGAACTGGAGGCTCCCATCCTGGTGCCCCATACTGCCCAGCGTGGAGAGCAGAGGGTATGTATGACAAGGCTACCCTACCCCTCCATGGCTGGGGATCAGTGCCTTGAGGTGTCAGTGCGGACTTTGGGGGCCTCGGCTGGCTGTGATGTGGGAAGGCCTCAGGCACAGAGGGGGACCGGCCATGAGGTGACTTGTCGTGAGGCAGCAGTTGAAGTGAATGTGGGGACAGCAGCAGGAGGGAGGGCTTTCCTTGTGTCCTGTGTTCCCTCTTCAGTGCCTGGTCCTGTGTTATCCCTGCCTGAGGTCAGGATGTGGGGTCTTCTGAGCTCTCATGCCTGACATATGCTGATGTGTTGGATTCTCTTCTCTTTCCCCATAGTATCCATTTGAAGCTCTGTTCCGCAGCCAGCACTATGCCCTCCTTGACAATTCTTGCCGTGAATATCTTTTCATCTGTGAATTTTTTGTTGTATCTGGCCCAGCTGCACATGACCTCTTCCATGCTGTCATGGGCCGCACACTGGCCATGACTCTGGTAAGCCCCCGAATTCTGGGATTTTACCCTCCACTCTCAGGACTTACCGGATACTGTGGGGTCCAAGCTGCAGTATTAAAAGCAGGAGTGTCCCATTCTAAAACTCTAAGCCCTTATCTCCAGACCAACCCCTAGCAAACTCTCAGAACTCAGAAAATGTGTCTTCCTCTGTTAATCCTCAACAGGGAGCAGCATCTTTAAATCCTGGCCCTACACCTCCATCCCAAGCTCAGGCTGGCTTGTGCTGTGAGGAACTTCTATAGTTGAGGCCAGTGAGCAAGTCAAGGGCCACCGTGTACATCCATTTGCTCACAGCCACCTGAGCAACAAACTGACACTCAGGGTCTGCCTGTTGCTGTACCACAGAAACACCTGGAGTCCTACCTGGCCGACTGCTATGACGCCATTGCTGTTTTCCTCTGCATCCACATTGTTCTTCGATTCCGAAACATTGCCGCAAAGAGGGATGTCCCTGCTCTGGACAGGTCACTGAGCTCTGGTCCTGGTGCCTCCAGGGTTACCTTTTCATCTTACACAGACAGCTCCATCCTGACCCTGACTCTTTCTCACCTGATGTCCTTCACCCTTATTCCCTGTGTGTCCCAGAGGCAGCATTGATGTCACCCACACCTGCACACAGCTCACCATTCCCTTGAAGGGTGCTGTATCCCACACTCTGCCAGCACCCCAAGGCAGCTGACCTTTGATTCTGATTAAGCCTGCAGGTACTGGGAACAGGTGCTTGCCTTGCTGTGGCCTCGGTTTGAGCTGATCCTGGAGATGAATGTCCAGAGTGTCCGCAGCACCGACCCCCAGCGCCTTGGGGGTCTGGACACTCGGCCCCACTATGTGAGGGCGGGTGAGGGTAACAAGGGTGTCTGAAGTCACACTCGGTGGGGGGTTGTCCACTGTGGGAGGAGGGACTGAGGACAGCATCAGGCAGGCTGATGGCGGTCTCCACTCCTTGTTCCTAGATCACACGCCGCTATGCTGAGTTCTCCTCTGCACTGGTCAGCATCAACCAGACCATCCCCAATGAACGCACCCTGCAGCTGCTGGGACAGCTACAGGTGGGGCTGGGCAGGACAGACTTCCCAGCAAGGGGGTAGGACAGACTTCCCAGCGTGGGGAGGACAGACTTCCCAGCATGGGGGTGGACAGACTTCCCAGCGTGGGGAGGACAGACTTCCCAGCATGGGGAGGACAGACTTCCCAGCATGGGGAGGACAGACTTCCCAGCATGGGGAGGACAGACTTCCCAGCATGGGGAGGGCCTGGGATCTGGCTTTCTCATAAGTTGCTTCCCTTTGGCTTTTGCAGGTGGAGGTGGAGAACTTTGTCCTCCGAGTGGCTGCAGAGTTCTCCTCCAGGAAGGAGCAGCTTGTGTTTCTGATCAACAACTATGACATGATGCTGGGTGTGCTGATGGTAATGTTCCTCCCACGGGCTCCTCATGGCTTGTCAGCCTCACAAGTTCAGTGCTTTAGTCCTGGATTCTGACAGTGTCTGCAGTGCGGGGTGATTGGAGGTGCTGGCCTGCTGGCTGTTCCCAAGTTCCTCACCCAGTGTGTCTTCCTCAGGAGCGGGCTGCTGACGACAGCAAAGAAGTGGAGAGTTTCCAGCAGCTGCTCAATGCTCGGACACAGGTAGAGCCTGGTGTAGCAAGGAGACCTCAGTGTGCAGAGTCCTCACAACACTGCCTCGGTGCTAGTGTGTTTATTTAATTTTTATGATATTAATAGTGCAAAAGCAAAATAAATTATGACTATATATTGTGTATGTATGTATGTGTGTGTGTGTGTGTACAGACAACCAGTTCTGCTTTGCAGGGATTATTAGTGTGTGTGAGAGAGAGAGAAAGACAGAGAGAGAGCTTGTGTGTGTGTGTGTGTGTTTGTTTGTTTGTGTGTGTGTGTGTGTGTTTGTGTGCGTGCACACAGGCGAGAGGAGCAGGCACTTGTCCTGAAGCCCATGGATGTCAGAGGACAGTTCAGGAGTCAGCTCCTTTCTTCCATTTTATACCTTTGTTGTGGGGACCATAGGAAGCTGTTCCCCCGAGCCAGCTCATCAGCTCTTGGATTTGAAAGAGGAAATCCTCTACACCTTCTGAGGCCACCACCTAAAAGTGGAATGCTCACAGAGGCTGGCTGCTCTGTGGAGGATGCTTTCTAGCCATCCAAGATGGGGTCCTTTGTTCCCAGGACTGCTGACTTTGTGTTTGGGTTTGCACATCACTCTAGGAATTCATTGAAGAGTTGCTGTCTCCCCCCTTTGGGGGTCTGATGGCCTTTGTGAAGGAGGCTGAAGGTTTGATTGAGCGTGGACAGGCTGAGCGTCTTCGAGGAGAAGAAGGTATGAGGCTGATGTCATGGAGCTGTGGGGTGAGTTAAAAAGGACAGAGAGCATGTGCAGGGCCCATGGGAACACTTGGCTGGGGGAGCCTGGGCTTGACCCCGAGCATGGCTGTGGGTGGTCCCAGGCCTGGGTGCTCTCTGACACTCCCTTTTCCTGTGGGCAGCCCGAGTCACACAGCTGATCCGTGGCTTTGGTAGCTCCTGGAAGGCATCAGTGGAGTCTCTGAGTCAGGATGTAATGCGGAGTTTCACCAACTTTCGAAATGGAACCAGCATCATCCAGGTGCCCCGTGTCCCGTGTTGATTGCTTCCTGCTCTTCCCTGTGGACGGGCACCGAGCAGCTGTGCCTGGGATTCTGGTGAAGCTCTGACCCTGACTGTTCTCTCTGTGCAGGGGGCGCTGACCCAGCTGATCCAGCTCTACCACCGCTTCCACCGGGTGCTGGCACAGCCGCAGCTCCGGGCGCTGCCGGCCAGGGCCGAGCTCATCAACATTCATCACCTCATGGTGGAGCTCAAGAAGCATAAGCCTAACTTCTGACTCGGTCCCCGGGGCTCCCATGGCTCTGTCCTCACACTGTGACCTGGGTCCCCTCTCTCCTTTCTGTTGTCTCAGAAGCTTCTACACTCCTGACCCGGCCTCCATTGCAGAGCTCTGCTTCAACAGAGTGTGCCCAGGTCGGCTTCTTCCTGGACTTTTGAGGAGACCTTATTATGTCTCCATCCCTGTCAGCTCCTCCTCTGTTGGTTCAAACCTGTGAGAGCTTCTGCCTCCTCAGTCCCTGACTGAGTCTCACCTCTTAGGACAGAGCTGTCCAGGCTGCTTCCTCTCTCCTGTAGCTGAGTGGTCTGTGGTCTCCATGTGAACAATAACCCATCCCCTCCTGGCTGGGGGCTCTGTCTGTCTGTCTGTCTGTCTGTCGGCAATAATAAGTTCTTGCTGTGCTCTGACAACTTCTAGAGTTCTCCAGCACTTCCTTACTGTAGACCTATCTGGATCCCACCCTGCTGGACATCCAGGAGGAAGGCAGGGTGGGACCCTATGGTCTATCTCTGACCCAAGGGGTGGCTGTGTTGCTGAGGAGGGTCGGCTTTGTACTCTCCAGGAAGGTGGCTCATTCCACAAGGCCTGGAATGTGGACAGCTTTGGATGCTGTGCTGGGGGCCACCATGGGCAAAGTCCATATGACACAGAGATTGTCCTCAGACCTAAAGTGCTTGTCACACACGCCTAAGGGTGGAGGGCCTGCATCACCTTCACCCATACATCGAGGCAGGGGTAGAGGTAGTGTGATTCTAATCAGTCTTATTAAATGAAAACCCTGATTCAGAAGTCAGGGTAAAAGCTGAGAGATCAGAGAAGCAGAGCAGCAGCCACTGGAGACTTCTGACCTCCAGGAATTCTCAGATGGAATTGGGGACTGAGATTCTGTCTCCAGTGCCCCAAACTCCAGAGTGCACTGGGATTAAAGGTGGAGCCACCACTGCCTGCTCTCCATGGTTACCTAGTAGCTAGCCCTGCCCTCTGATCTTGTCATTTCCATTTGACCCTGACCCTTCCAGCTGCCCTGCTTATGTGCAGAGTGAGGGCTGTAGAGCCCTGGTTCTCAACTTTCCTAATGCTGCGACCCTTGAATACATTTCCTCCCATTGTGACCCTCAGCCAGAAACTATTTTTTTTTTTTTTTTTTTTTTAAAACTTTATTTATTTATTTGCCTTGGTGTTTGCCTGGAACTGGAACTACAGACAGTTGTTAGCTGCCATGTGGGTGCTGGGAATCGAACCCGGGTCCTCTGGAAGAGCAGAGGGTGCTCCTAACCGCTGAGCCATCTCTCCAGCCCCCAGAAACTATTTTTATTGCCAGTCCATGCCTGTAATTTTGCTATGGTTGTGAATCATAATGTGTGTATGTATTTTCTGATTGTCTGAAGCAGTATGACCGAAGGAGTGATGACCCACAGGTTGAGAAGTCTACATTAAAGGAACATCCCTGACCAAGTCCTTTGGCGTGGGGGTTGTTGAGACAGGGTTTCTCTGAGTAGCCCTGGATGTCCTGGAACTCACTCTGTAGGCCAGGCTAGCCTCAAACTCAGAGCTCACCCGCTTCTGCCTTCCAAGTGCTAGGATTAAAGGTGTGTGCCACCACCACCTTGACTAAGTATGGTTTGTAAACCTGTAATTCCAGCTAAATGGGAGACAGGCACAGAATAGAAAGCTTGCTTGGTTTACAGAATAAGTTCAAGGCCAGCCTGAACCAATCTTCAAAGCAAAGTTTGGGCTGAGAGATGGCTTGGTTAAGAGCCCTGGGTACAAATCCAGAAGTCCTGAGTTCAATTCCCAGGAATCACATGATTACTCACAGTCATCTATAAAGGCATCTGGTGCCCTCTTCTGGCATGCACGTGTATATGTAGGTAGCACACCATATATAATAAGATAAATCTATTATTATTTTTTTGAAAAAGTAAATGTCTAGGAAAGTAGATCAGGGGAGGGGGCAATGGAATAAGATAGTCTCTAGATTCATTTGACAATGTGGAGGGAAATTTTAGGTGAAGAAGCTGCCCAGACAGGCTGGAGAGATGGCTGAGAGGTTAAGAGCACTGACTGTTCTTCCAGAGGACCTGAGTTCAATTCCCAGCAACCACATGGTGGCTCACAACCACCTATGATGACATCTGGTACCTTCTTCTGTATACATAATTTATTAAAAGAAGAAGAATAAGAAGCTGCCCAGAAAAATAATGTAATTCGAGGTCATTTCCTCCACCCCACTATTGACTATCAGGTCCTTTGCCAGTGGCATCTTGAGCCCTTGCATCTATGGAAGGGAAGGTGCAAACCCAGAGAAGCCCAGAGAAGGGAAAGGAAGGAGGAGGTCCTGAGCTCCATCTTGATTGGCTGATATGACTTGTGGGCGGGGTCAGTGCTGTCCTGGGACCTTGACCAGTCTACTGCCATTTTCCCTTGTCTTGGTCTAGTTCCAGGTTCCCGAGTCCCGCTCTGCCTCCAGGGTCCTTGAGGCTTTCCCGGCACAGTGCTAGGCTAGGGCTGGGGTTGGGGGCACTGACTCGGCCCTGGGAATCCTCGTGGTCTTGTCTCGCTTGCAAACCTTAACCACCACGCCTTCCAGGAGTCAGTCATGGGGATCCCGGTGTTCTGGTCTCTCCTTGTAGCCCTGGCTGCCTTGGAACTTGCTATGTGGATCAGGAACTCAGCTCACCTGCCTCTGCCTCCTGAGGGCTGGGATTAAAGGAGTTCCCAAGGAAACCAGGGCCCCTGTCTTTGGGTGGGTTACATCCAACTAATCTAGTGGGGCTGATATACTTCGTTAGGATGCTGTCAACATGCACGGTTAAGTCCCGGGAAACATCAGCAACTAACGAAAAAGAAACTAACGCTGTGATGGGAGCGGCTGTGCAGGAGACAGCCGGTTCTTCAGTGTGGCCCAGACAGCCTAGGAGGCTCCTGAACCAGGCCAGCAGCTGGGCGGCTCTGCAGCCTGCAGTCTGAGGGGACAATGGTCCCTGTTGGTCCCCAGGACCCCGGAGGCCGCGATGCCGCTGACGGCCGCCAGGGGGCAGCAGGACCCAGGAGTGCGAGCTGGTCAGGACCCTGCTCCCCTGATGGGCTGTGAGCTTTGAATGCTGGGAAGGCAGGGAGGGGTCGCCTGTGCCCTCTGCATCCCAAAGCAGCCAGGGATTTCCCTTCAGCCAGGAATGCTCTTTGTAGTTTGCAGGGTCCTTGAGATCTCTGCGCTGAGACTCAACTTCTGAGGAACACTCTACCTCAAGCTCCTCCAAGAACAAAACAGCATAAAAACCAGCCAGGGTCACAGATCGGCAGCATCTTAGGGGAATTTGTGTCCATTTCCCTTTTCTTGCTTAATCCCTGAGACCAGTGAGCACATCTAGTGCAGGGGAGCCTGGAGCCGTGTAGGAGGGGCCGGGAGGTTCCCCTCAGGCTGTAAGGAACGGAATACTGCTCAGGGATCTCTTTAGAGAAATCTTATTTCCTCCATTTATTATTCTTTCTCTTTAAAAATATTAATTTTTATGTCCATGGGTATTTGCCAGCCTGTATGTCCCTGTGTATACCAGGTGAATACAGTGCTCCGGGGGCCAGAAGAGACAGTGTGTGCCCCACCCTGGAGGGGATGTGGGGGAGGGGAGGCTGGAGTTGCAGGTGACTGTGATCTGGGAATCTAACCGAGGTCCTCTGGAAGAACCTAAAGCGTTCGTTATCCCTAAGCAATCTTTTCGGATGTGCACTTATGCTTGGAAGGTACATCAACTTTATTTTTATTCATTTATGTATCTATTCACTTATTATTATTATTATTACTGATACAAAGGTTTTTTTGGGTCATCCTGACTACCTAGACCTAACTGTGGAGACCAGGCTGGTCTCAGACTCACAGAGATTCACTTCCCTCTGCCTCCCCAGTGCTGGAGTAAAGGGGAGGGCCAGCACCACCTGGTCACTTTTATTTATTTTTTAACACTTAATTGATTATGTATACAGTGTTCTGCCTGCACACCAGAAATGAACTCTAGATCTCATTGTAGATGGTTGTGAGCTACCAGGTGGTTGTTGGGGATTGATCTCAGAACCTCTAAATAGCAGTACTTTATGGGGCCTCCTGCAGTCTCTGATATCATATTTGGTTCAAGCATTCCCTGTGAGCATTGGAGAAACACACACAGAGCAACGATAAGACTTAAAGCCTGTTGTTAAAAACCATACTGCTCTGGATGTGATCAAAGACACAACAGCTTCAGTACATAAAACAACGTTCGGGAGAGGAAATTAAAGATTATTTGTTTATTATGTATACAGTGTACAGAAGAGGTCACCAGATGTCATCATACATGGTTGTGTGCCACCATGTGGTTACTGGGAATTGAACTCGGGACCTCCGGAAGAACAGCCAGTGCTCTTAACCTCTGAACCATCTCTCCATCCCAGAAAACAATATATTTTTATAACATGTTTGGCAAACTGCTATTAATGATGAGATCAAAGCTGATAATACAAATAAAGGCATTGAGGCTGGAGAGATGGCTGAGCGGTTGAGAGCACTGACTGTTCTTCCAGAGGACCTGAGTTCGATTCCCAGCATCCACATGGCAACTAACAACTATAATTCCAAGATTTGACACCCTCACATAGTTATACAAGCAGGCAAAACACCAATTCACATAAAATTAAAGAAATATTTTTAAAAAACAAAAACAAAACAACAAATAAAGGCATTGAAATTGAAGCTTTACTAGACCCAAGCACAGGTGTAACCATAATTTTACCTAAATATCAACCCCCATCTTGGCCTCATTAGGAGATAAATATTTAGGTTCTAAGGATTGGAACTTCATCTCAGGTAAAATGATGTGCAAGGTCAGTCAGCATTATAGGTCCAGAAAGACATAAAAAGAAATTTTTATTTATTTGTAGCCTTGGCTGTCTTGGTACTAACTCTGTAGTCCAGGCTGGCTTTGAACTCACAGAGATTTGCCTGCTTCTGCCTCCCAAGTGCTGGGATTAAAGGTGTGAGCCACACTGCCCAGGTCTAGTAGCAAAAGTGAAGCCTTATGTGGCTAATACAGCCATGAATTTATGGGAATGTGATTTGTTGCAGCAATGGAAAACACTAGTTAGCATTTCTCCAATCTCAGAAACATACATGAGATAAAAAATGCTGCTAAGGATAAATTTAGACGTTATCATCAAGAACAGTCACAGACTGTCTAGGTTGCACATAAGCAGGGCATAAAACTGTTGGTCTTTAAAGGTACCAACAGCCCTACCTTTAAAAGAGCCCATAAAGAAGTTAAATTTTTTTGAAATGTTAAAGCTGGCTTTGGAGTTGGAGCGTGGCCCTTTTAAAAAGCTGGATGTAGGGGCTGGAGAGATGGCTCAGACACTAAGGGCACTGAGTGTTCTTCCAGAGGACTTATTCAATTCCCAGGATCCACATGGCAGCTTCCAACTGTCTGTAATTTCAAGACCTGACACCCTTACACAGTTATACATGCAGGCAAAACACCAATTTACATAAAATAAAAATAAAATATTAAAAAGAAGGCAACTGTTATCTTTGACAAGAAAAGATAGGACAGGCATTCAAAATTCCTGCTTCACAGAAAAGTCTGTCAGATCCACTAGGCCTGAAGGCTAAAGATGGATGCCCCAACATTTCAAAGGACCCTTGGGTGACTGTCCAGGCTGCCAGATGCCTCTGTCATTTCTTTGGAAGTTGTTTGCTCTGCACTTCCTGTTAACTAGGGATATTTTATCCTTCTCAGGTCTTTGATGGTGGCGAATGATAGTTGCACCATTTTCTTTGTTTCCAAATTCAGAAAAGAAATTTACAAAAGAGATGTAATGCTTACAAGGTTGAGAGACAAAAGCTTAAGGCATTTATCTAAGAAAATGATTTAACGTTTAAAAAGATATTTTAGGATAGTAGTACAAGTTATGGTAAAAAGTAGTTCAGGTATAAAACTATGATGTTGTAAATGGTTCTGGCCCAGACTTTCTTAGCCTGACCAAAGGTTTAGTCTCACTCTCAGCCCTGCTTTGCCTCAAATAATCACACATAGGTTTATATTATTTTTATGCTTGGTTGACCTAGAGCCCAGGCATATAATTTGTTAGCTCCTCTATGTGAACTCAACCCATCTTGTTGACCCGTGCAGCTTGGTACATTTGCTCAGTGCAGCATTTCCTCTGCATCTCCAGGCAGTTCCAGTGACTCTGGCATCTGTATCTGGCATCTTTCTCTGTTCTTCATGAACTCTGAGTTTTCCTAGCCTAAAAGTCCTGCTCACGCTTTCTATTTGCCTTTGGCCAATCAACTTTTTATTAAACCCATAGGCAGAACAAATATTTAAAATAACAGGAAATATAATATACCCACCACATTTCCCCTTTTTCTCTTTTTAAAATAAAAAGAACCCCAATCTAATATCCTTTTTTCCCATTATCTATAATGACTTATATCCATCATATAAACAAACACAAACATCCATAATCCATTTTTTGGGAATGTGGTTGTGGTTCTCTAGTCTACTTCCTGCTGAATGAGGGCATTGGCAAATCCATGGAGGTCCAAAGAAAATTTTAGGATTATGGATAAGTCCTTAGTTGAGTACTCTGTAAGGCTGGGTTATCTCAGCCAGTCTCCTTGAAGTTGTTTTGAATGCAGAACTCAGAGAAAACTGCAACAGAGGTGCTCTGAAATGCTGAATCATCTGGGTCATCCATTTCCATTGGAGACTTTTCAGGGGGTCTTCCTTGATCAAACCTTATTTTCTTAAACTGCAATAAATCCACAGCTTCTCATTTTCTGTAAAATAAAAGGAAAACCTCTTCTCCAAAGTAGTGTATCTTTTGATTTCAATTTTAAAGCCAACTCATTTACAAAATATATAGATTGGATTAATCCAGGAACATTTACAATTAAATGTCTTTTAGCAGCTTTAACTACTTCATTTATAGTCAAAAAGCTTAAAGACAGGACAATAACATACAGTATCCAGACACTCCTTGTATTTTTCATTTTTACATGGCTTATTACTATTTCTTTTTATTCTTTTTTTTTTAAACTTTATTTATTTGTTTATTTGCCTTGGTGTTTGCCTGGAACTGGAACTACAGACAGTTGTTAGCTGCCATGTGGGTGCTGGGAATCAAACCCGGGTCCTCTGGAAGAGCAGCCGGTGCTCTTAACCGCTGAGCCATCTCTCCAGCCCCCTCTTTTTACTCTTTTTTTTTAAAGGAACTTTGTCTATCCTTTTTCCTTTTTTTTTTTTTTTTTTTTAAAGATTTATTTATTTATTATGCATACAGTTTTACAGAAGAGGGCGCCAGACCTCATCATAGATGGTTGTGAGCCACCATGTGGTTGCTGGGAATTGAACTCAGGACCTCTGGAAGAACAGTCAGTGCTCTTAACCTCTGAGCCATCTCTCCAGGTCCAGTCTATCATGTTTTTATCCCAATATCTGACTCCTGAGTTTTTAATAAAAACAGAACAATTTAGATGAACACTTCACACAGTTGTGTCCCCTGTTTGAGGAGTGGATTTCCTCCACCCCAGCTGGAGACAGTGACATCAGAACAAGGAAAACATCCATCCAGGGTCAGCTTGGTGAACCCTGAGCTCACTGGTCACTCACAGGACTTTGTGTGAGTCAGGGGATAACCACTGAGCCATACACCCCAGGGTGCAGGTCCACGCACACAGCTGCCTCGCTGCAGTCCCACACTCAACAGCCCCATCCCTCAGGAACTGCAGCTGGTTTAACCCTGAGAGGGAAGCCCTACATTGTGTCAGTTCTGAGAACCTGGAGCTTCCTGTCTTTCATGACCCTCATCAGCCTCCTCCTGGCTCCAGCAGGGATGTTTCAGTCTAGAGGAAGATTCCCACAATCACTCCCTCTTCTACAGAAGCTCCGTTTATTAACACAACCTCAGGACAAGGGCTGGTGTGTCAAGGGCAGTGCCAGGTCCCCTCACACTGAGGTCAGGGTCACCTGAGATTTCCCTCAGCAAAGCCCTCCCTCTCTCCTCCTCCCCACCTGCCTTTTTGTCTGGGATCCATGAACTTATTTATGTTTTTATTAATTCATCACACATTTATTTGGTATGACTGTCTACTGTGTCCCAGGCACTGCAAGTCATTACCCTCACAAGACAAGATGTCAGCACTATGAAAGAGATTATCACCATCTTGGTTCTCAGTCTCTCTGTGAAGGGTCCTGGAGCTCCTGACTTGAAGTCACAAAGCCAGAAGAGAAAACTGCAGGTGTAAGAATCTGCAGCAGGGGATGAAGGAATTTCTATCTCTGGTGTTACAACAATGAATTTTTAAAAAGATTCACCAATCTCATGTCTATGAATGTTTTTCATGCCAGGATGTATTTGTGCCATGTGCCTGTCTGGTATCCAGAGGAGACTGGAATCCATGGAAAAGGAATTATGGGTGCTGTGAGCCACCCTGTGGGAGCTGATGTCTGAACCTGGGTCCTCTGCAAGAGCAGCAAGTGCTCTCAACCCTGACCCAACTCCTCAGTCCATTGACCATGTTTTTTTTTTTTTTTTTTTTTTAAAAAAAAACTTTATTCATTTATTTATTTGCCTTGGTGTTTGCCTGGAACTGGAACTACAGACAGTTGTTAGCTGCCATGTGGGTGCTGGGAATCGAACCCGGGTCCTCTAGAAGAGCAGACGGTGCTCTTAACCGCTGAGCCATCTCTCCAGTCCCAGACCATGTTTTTTTTAAGTAAACACTAATGTAAAGTAGACTGAGCCTGTGAATCCCTGAGTCACCACAGGGGGCAGCACTAGAATTCCCAGCTCCAGGAATGGAGAGGGGACCTTGGGCAGAACACAGATCCAACAGGACAGATCTGAGATGAGACCCTGTGGATCCTTCCCCCTGCCCATCATACACCTCGGGTTAGATTCAGAAAGATGGGAAAGAAGAAGAGAACTTCCATGGAGGGGCCTGAAGGAGGCAGGAGCCCTGGAGACTGAAGCTAACTCAGCCCACAGTCTCCTGAGTGCAGGGGTCTAGTTGGGTCCTGATGGGAAAGGATGGAAAGACACCTCTAAATGCTGTCACTAGTGACCACAAGGGACAGGGAGGCAGGCAGCACTCACAGGACCAAGACCAGGCCTAGTCCTCAATGTGAACTAAAAAGAGAAATAATAAACAGAGAAGATGGGGTGAAGAGCCCAGGCTGACCTGTCACAGCAGCTCTGGCTGGCACAATCCTGGGGACAGGACAAGGCTCTGGCCATCCCTGTGTCCCTGTGATCACAGACCCTCAGCATGTGGTTCCAGTGATGAAGAGCACAGGACCAGGAGGTGACAGAGCTGAGGAGCGGCCAAGTCACAGCCAGCAATGGACTGAGATCCACCTGAGCACAGGCCTGTTCACACTCAGTCCCACAGCCTCATCCTGTCCCACCAGATACATACAGCATAATAAACACAGATTCTGGAAGGTTCTCCATGCTGCCATTTATTTCTCCCACATTTTTAAGTATTTCAGTGGTTTGATTTACCTGCTAATCAACCTTTGAGATCAAAGACATGAACAATAAAGTTCACATTATTTTCAGTGGGGGATCAGGGGTTGCAGCTCAGGGCAGTATGGAGGAGACAGGATGGAGATGTCCCCTTCAGTGGGAACAGGATGGTTGGCTGTGGAAGGGAACAGGTCGGCGCTGAATGGAACAGGGTGGTGCAGAGACAGGGTCCTGGTGTGCAGGGGTGGGCTGGGCTCCCCAGTTCTTCACATTGAGCCCACAGGATCAAGAGTGTCAGACATTGTTGCTGAGAGTGTCCTCAGGGTCTCCAGATGTCACAGGAGAGACCTGAGCACATCTCTGTCACTCCATCAGGCCAGGCAGCCATCTTCAGGCTACAGAACAAGAGTCATGAACAATCACTGTGAAGACAACATTTCAACAACCCACCACTCACTCAAAGGTGATTCTGGGAGTCCCTGAAACCCAATCATGTCCACTCTGCCCTCCCAAATCAGTCCCCAGTGTCACCTTCACAGCCTGGGAGAGGCACCTCAGAGCTCTGGTTACTGTCCCTGTCTAGGGTAAAATATATATATTTATAGAGGTATAAACAGAGGACCCAGAGGATTTCACTGGAGGATCCATTTTTGTTCCCAGGGCTCCCCCAACTCTAGCTTCACCCTCAAAGGCCTCAGGGACAATCTTGCCCCCACCCTTACCTGAAGCCGGAGCATAGTTCCCTCCTTTTCCACCTGTGAGAAGAAAAGCTGTGAGAGACCAGGGAAGTCACAGACTTAGGAATCTTCCAGAACTGACTGCAAACCCAGGTTAGAGACAGGAGCATGGAGGGGTGTAGATGTTTCCCATCAATGAGGCAGAGCACATTTCTAAAAGGGTCTGAGAGATAACTCAGACCTGCTCTTTCCTACCTGTGTTTCTCCTCCTCACAATAAACACCACAGCTCCAATGATGGCCACAGCTCCAAGGAGAACCAGAACAACAACAATGACAGCCATGAAGGTGCCTGAGGACTGAGGAGGCTCTGGGAAGGGAAGGGCAGGAAGGGAAGGTGGAGTCATGACCCCAGCTCTCAGCCCTGACCCTGCCCAGGGTCTGCAGAAGGCTCCAGCTTTCCCTGACCCAGCTCTGCACCCACACCCTCCTTACCCCCTCTCAGGGTTAGGGGCTCAGGTAGCCCCTCATGGTACACATGGCATGTGTATTTCTGCTCCTCCCCGGGAGGCACCTCCAGAGATGCCCACTTCTGGAAGGTTCCATCCCCAGAAGGTCTGGTCTCCACCAGCTCCATGTCCTGAGTCTGTTCCTCCTCTCCCCTCTGCCAGGTCAGGGTGATATCCGCAGGGTAGAAGCCCAGGGCCCAGCACCTCAGGG
>PVIH01006862.1:0-60880 GCA_004025045.1 Sigmodon hispidus
TAAATGGGCTTGTTGACAAATCTTACCATTTTTACTATTTTCTACAGAGAAAATATTTTCCAGTTTCAATTAATTCTGGACTTTTGAATTATAACTTGTTTTTATGTTCAGCAATTATAACTTCAATTATAACATGTTTTATGTCAATGTATTATTTCCTGAAGTTGTACATAAAATGTTTTTACATTCAAATGAGTCAGTGTCTAAAGTATTGCATTATGACATAATAAAGATATTAATGCTTTAGAGTTAGTTTTGTTTGCTTTTGTTTTCTAAAATGAAAATAGCTTGACGTTTTTAGTATAACAATGACTGCTGGGGATAAAAATCCAGTAAGCCTGGGGCTAGCTCAGTTTGTAGAGGGGTATGTTGCATTGGGGAGGTAGAAGGTGGGGGATCAGGGAGAGGTTATCGTTAATTAAATTCTAAAAGTAAAAGCAATTCTGTGTTAACATTTCAGTAGGCAATTTTATAAAAATTCATTTCTTTTTCAATATTTTTATTTTATGTGAATTGGTGTTTTGCATATATATATATATATATATATATATATATATATATATATATATATAACCGTAATAGTGTCAGATCTTGGAATTACAGACAGTTGTTAGCTGCCATGTGGATGCTGGGAATTGAACTCAGGTCCTCTGGAAGAACAGCCATCTCTCCAGCCCCAGAAGTTTATTTTTTTTTTTTTTAAAGATTTATCTATTTATTATGCATACAGTTTTACAGAAGAGGGCACCAGACCTCATCATAGATGGTTGTGAGCCACCATGTGGTTTTGCTGGGAATTGAACTCAGGTCCTCTGGAAGAACAGTCAGTGCTCTTAACCTCTGAGCCATCTCTCCAGCCCCCAGAAGTTTATTTCTTAGAGCAAATCATTTTGTTTTGTAAATAGCCCTCTTTCCCACACATTATGTTTACTTTTCTGTACATAGACCTAGTGTGGCATATTTGCTCTTGTCCAAGTGTTTTATTGCTTTGTAGACAGGGTCTCCCCGTGTTGCTCTGGCTATCTTAGAAACTGTGTAGATTAAGTTGGCCTTTAACTTACTGATACCATCTGCCTCCCAAATGCTTATGCCACTAGGCGTGGTTCAATGAATTTTATTATTAAAAAAAAGTTGGCAAACAAAAACATCACACCCAAATTAACCAGACCCAGAGTCTACAATTTAATAAGCATACAGCTTGAATAGGCATTGGAAATGGAAATAATGACGTTTCATAAAGAATTTTATGCTTTCAGTATTATGTTAGGTGTTCATCCACCACAGTTATATAACAACTTTTCCTAGGCAAGGTTGAGGAAACCAAGACAGATCACCAAAGTCAAATTTGGTGAAGGAATGAATTTTATTGGGGTTACTTACAAGAGCAGAAATGCCTCAAAGGCAGCTGTATCACCAAAGCCCACTGAAGCATGGCTGACAGCTCAGGAATTGTAGAGCCTGGAGCACACTGCAGTCTACAGGCAGCTCAGCAGCTTTGGAGGGCATCCTGTCCAGTATCTGCTGTCAGGCTTCTTTACAGCTCAGCTTCCTTCTAAGAGGGGACTCTCAGCTTTTGTTACTTTACCTGGCAGGGAAGGACCTAGTCTATCTGTTCAGTTTCAGAGACTTCTGAAGCCATTTCGAGTTGTTTACCTTCCTTCTTAAGGAACTTTCCCTAAGGGCAGATAGGAGACAACCACCAAACCCCAAAAATCTAGCAGAATTAGAACTAGGAAAACTGTTTGCCTTATATTTTCATAACTCAGGTAGCCAGTCTGGGCTACATGAGACCTTGCCTCACACAGAAGTTGAGATCTTAGACAAAAGCCAGTGTTTTGTTGACACAAATAGGACTTGATAGTTGAAATGTCTCCTCCATTTGACAGGCAGGCACGGTATGGTCCAGAAAGAGCCATGCATGCATGAGAGCATCAAAGATACATTGGGATTTGCCAGTGTTTAATGGTTGAAATGGAAATAGAACAAGTGCTTTTTATATTCATGACCTTCAATCAAAGGTTATTGAGGGCTGGTGAGATCCATCAGTAGTTGAAGAATGCTGTCACCAAGGCTGATGACCTGAGTTTGAACTACGGAACTACAGAATTTACATGGATGGATGACAACCCATGTCTGGAAGCTATACATTGTGGGACACACACACATTGATATACATTCACACAAACGAAATAACTAAACTTATTTTTTTTTCAAAAAATGTAAAAGTTTATGTCTTAAACTGGGTTTTGTGGAACACTAATCCCAGCACTTGAAAGGCAAAGACAGGAGGATTATCATGAGCTCAAGGCAAGCCTGTGCTACATTGGAAGTACCAGACCAGCTAGGGCTTTATTAACAAGACCTTTTCTAATGCCAGCACTCTGGAGGCAGAGACAGGCAGATCTCTGGTATACCAGGACAGCCAGAGCTACAGAGGGAGATCTCATCTTAAAAATATTAGTACTAATAAATGTGAGGCTGGAGAGATGGCTCAGTGGTTGGGAGTGCTAGCTACTGTTCCAGAGGACCTGGGTTCAATTCCCAGCACCCACATGAAGCTCACAACTGTCTGTAACTCCAGTTCCAGGGGGTCTGACACCAATGCACATAAAATAAAGTTAAATAAATTTTAAATTAATACTAATAAATCAACCCCAGCTGGGCTGGCTGGTGGCACACCCATAAATCCCAGCACTTTGGGTACAAGAGTGTACCGCAGGTTAACTAGAAGATGTTGAGTTTGAGATTAGCCTGAGCTACATAGTAGCAAAGCATCTCAAAAATAAACAGAACATAGCAGGAATTTATTATTTGTTAACGTGAAGCAAGGTCTGTCGCCTGTGTAAACCTACAGATAATTGACACCATGCCTGACTCAGAGCCCTTAAAAAATTTTTAGGGGGTTGAAGGGTGTGAGATGGTAAAGGCTGTTGAGGCTAAGCCTGGGAACCTGTTTGATCCTTGACATCCACGTGTTGGAAGGAGAGGACTGACTCGTGAAAGTTGTCGTCTGACCTCTACACGCACTTCGTGGTTCACGTTCCCTCCGAATATAATTTTTTAACGCAGTGATAGATACTAATGTTGAACGATCCTTGCCGACCAACTGACCAATTAACCAGCGAACTGAGCTGTTAACACTGAATTTCACTCTAGCTAGGGATTGAACCCCTGGTCTCATACCCTGGAGGCAAGTTCCCTACCCCTAAACTACACCCCACCCTAATAATTCTGAACATTTTTATATAAACTACGTCCATCCCTCGGGATGAAGCACTAGAAACCACTCTACACCTGGTGCAGCTCTAGGTTCTGTCCCTGACAGCTTCGTTACCCTGACGACGGCTGTTGTGGCGACCAGCACGCCTTCCCATTGGCTGCTGCCGAGCGCCTTGCGCTGCTCTCAACCGACTTCATTGGTCGGCGCTCCACAGTCACGACGTGTCGTAAGTGAAGTGTCGTAACGCTGAGGTCCCTGGTGTCTGGTCCTCGGGCGGGGAGGCGGCCGCGATGACGGGCATCCCGGGGCCAGAGATCCGGGAAAAGTTCCAGGCGGCGCTGGCCCTGTCGCAGGTGGAGCTGCACAAGAACCCTGAGAAGGAGCCATACAAGTCTAAATATGGTGCGCGCGCGCTGTTGGAGGAGGTGCGCGCTCTGTTGGGCCCGGCTCCCGAGGACGACGACGACGAGCGGGCTGCCGATGACGGGCCGGGGGACCAGGCCCTGGGTGCGGCCGAGCCGCGGGAAGCCGAGGGCCCGGGAGAGCAGCGTGCGCTGCGGCTCGCGGTGATCGAGTTCCACCTTGGCGTGAACCACATCGACACGGAGGAACTGTCTGCTGGAGAGGAGCATCTGGTCAGGTGCCTGTCGCTGCTGCGCCCCTTCCGCCTGTCGCTCGGCTGCGTGTCTCTCTACATCCAGGCGCAGGTGAGATGCTGAGGATGTGTCTCAGTTGGTTCAGTCCCCAGCAGCGTAGAGATCTAACTCATCTCAGGAGGATTGCTGCGAGTTCCTGGCTAGCCTGGGCTACTGTGCCTTTTTAATTTATCTTAACACCTACCTACCATCTGCCTGCGAACTCCTTCTGAGCTGTGAGCTCCCACTCCAGCCTCACTAGAACACTAGGATCTGTGCTTTCTAATCCCTCGGCCAGTCTAGTTTCATTCTATTTAGAAAACTCTAACGTGATTGGAATGAAAATGACAAGGGATAGCCAGAATAATCCGATCTTGGTTGAAAGCAAAATGTACAAAATCTTCAGCTACATTCTTTCTACATCGTTTTGTTTGCTCAGCAAGGATTTCCTACCCATTCCCCATAATGTGTCTTAAGAACTCCTTTTAATAACTTTATTTGTTTGTGTTTACACAAGGTTTCATGTGTCAAACGTTGAACTTTATCTTCTTGTCTCCTTGAGTACTAGAATCCTTTTTTTTTTTCTTTCAGACAGGGTCTTGTTTTGTAGCCTAAGGTTGGCCATACTCATGAGTCTCCTGCCTTAGTCTACTTGCTGAGATTACAGGAATGGGCCACCATGACTGACTCTTGTTTTAGTAATGTTCATTGGTCCAAACTGATCTCTCCTTCCAACCTTCAATGTTTTATAATATTGTGTCTCATTTATAGGTTGCATGGTTTGTTTATTAAGAAGTCTGACATTCTGCTTTAAGGAATATAACACTTCAAAATTCAAATGGTGGGTAGAGTTTTCCCAGTCCTTGGATGTAGCTCAGTGTTAGAGAGCTGTGGAAAATTCTTAAATACACTGAAGATTTGATACTGTGATTGGTTTAATAAACAAGCTGACTGACCAATAGCTGAACAGGATAGTTAGGAGGGAAAGTCTCACTGAAAATAACAGGATAGAGAAGGGTGGAGTCAGAGAAGTAGAGATAGACTGCAAGCCTCTGGGCAGTATGTGGATTAATAGAAATGGTTTAAAGTTTAAGAGCTAGTTAGTATTAAGCCTGAGCTATCCATCAGCCGAGCAAGCATTTTGTTAACCTTCTGTGTATTTATTTGGGGTGCTGGGACCAGAAAAAATCCACCTCTGTTTACATAGGATACCCAACATGGAGAGCCAGATGATAATGGAAGTCAAGAGATTACTGTTTATTAACAAGCAGAATCTGCACACAATGATCAAAAGACAGAATGGGGAATCTGAACAGAGTCACCAGCCACTCACTGTCGCCATTTCTTCCTTCCAAAAGGACCCAAGCATCCCTTGGCCCGCCTTATCTTTGGGTCACATCCATTTCCAGTAAAACCTCTGCCTCTTGGACCAAAATGTGCCTTTCATTTGGTTAGCTGATGGATGACAGAATTCCCATAGCATTCACCTAGCACTCCAGGTTTTATCTCCACACTATGGGGGAGAAACACAAACACCATGTGACTCCCTTGAGTCAGGTTAGTTTCTTAGGCTTTAGACATTTTCATCCTATCGTTCATATATGTGAGCCAGGAATATTGACTAAAATTGTTTGTTGAATAGACCTTAAGGGAAAGTCTCAAAACCTAGAAAGAACTTGTATGTTATTTTTTTATCATAGTTCAATAAAATTAAAAGTGAAAATATAATAATAAAAAGCACTGTCTGTACTTTTTTCGACAGCAGCTACCAGTAGGTGGCACAGATGGGGATATTTTACATGTTCATACATGAGTGAGCTAAAGAAATTCCTAAGATGTTCAGCCAGCTGGTGTGGGTGCATACCTTTAATCCCAGTACCCAGTAGGCAGAGGCAGGTAGATCTCTGTGAGTTTGAGGCCAGACTGGTCTCTGTAGTGAGTTCTAGACAGCCAGGGTTACACAAAGAAAACTTGTCTCAAAAACAAAAAGGAAAAACAGCAGCAACAACAAAACAGTTCAGCAATTGCTCAGTTAAGCTTTACCCTGTGTGATGCCGACTCTGCCTTGGCAGCTTGGCTGGATTAGGAATCACCCAAGAGATGCCCCTTTGGCCACGTCTGGGTGTTTTCAAAGAGATTGACACTGATGTGGGTAGCAGCATTCCTTGGGAAATGCCAGCATTTTTCTCTGTACTGAGTGTGGCTTGGGTGAGAACAGCCATGTTATGCTCCCGGTTCTGATTAAAACAACTTGATTAAAATTACAGCTCTCTAAAGTGTGATCCAAAATAAGCCCTTTAATTGAAAAGGTGCTTTTGTTATGATATTTATATATAGCTACATAGCAATATTCAGACCAGGCAAGGGTATATAGTGAGAACCTGTGAAAAAAGCATAAAAAATACATATGCATATATACCTCATAAGTTATATTAGTAGGTGTCCCGTATGTAAGTCATAATTAGTTATAATATTTTTAGAAATTTAACAATAACAACCTTAGGAATAATAGAACTAATAATTTAAAAAAGAAAGTCTCATCATTATGATCAGATCTGATGGTATCATTATTCTGGCATTTATTTATAGGTTTGTGTTAGGCCATTTTGTGTATCTATGGCTAAAGTTCTTGACATAAACAATCAATGGGGGGAATGATTTAGTCCAGGTGTGCTTGGCCACATAGACTCTGGCCATTGTAGCACGACCTCAGCTCATGGACAGAAAGCAAAGTGGCCAAACAAAGAGGGATATATTACTAAAAACCCAATACTATTTAATCAGGAAATACTGACTTGGAAATTAGGAGTGGCCTTAATTGGATGTGTTCCTTACTGTTTTCCCTTTTCTTGATTTCCAGAATAACCTGGGCATCCTGTGGTCTGAAAGAGAAGAGATTGAAACAGCACGGTCCTACCTGGAGTCATCAGAAGCACTGTACAATCAGTACATGAAAGAGGTGCGTTATGTGGCAGGCAGAAATTAAAATTGGGACTGAAACTAATCAAGAATCCCTTATTTGTGGGCCGTGGAGATGGCTCCCTTAATAAAGTGCTTGCTGTACAGCCATGAAGACCCGACTTTGACCCCCAGGTGCCATGCATACACACAAGAATTTTCCATTCATGATATTGATGTGATTTTTCAGTATGCCCAGGAATTTCTCTTTAGAGATGTCTGAAATTACTGCATATTGAAGACTAAGGTTCTTAAAAGTAATTATCAGGTAGATCATAAGGGCAAAGATAGTCTTAATATAATCATAAAGGAAATATTCTAATGATATCCAAACATCATTTGAATATTTTTATACTAATTTATTTTAGATTTATTTCATTTTGTGTGTATGAGTGTTTGCTGCATAGCATGTTTATCTGTGCACTACATGCATGCCTGATGCTCTTGGAGATCAGAAGAGGGCATCAGATTCCTTTGGTGCTGTACTTACAGATAGTTTTGAAACCACTATGTGGGGTACTGGGAATCGAACCCAGCTAGGTCCTCTAGGAGAGCAGCCAGTGCTGTTAACGATTGAGCCATTTCCAGCTTATTCTTGTATTTAGACTACAGATTGTATTTTGTTTTCACTGAAGACAGCAGTGCTTTGAGGTAAACCAGCTACCTGAGCATTTCATCTGAAATCTTTGTGGCTATGCTTTGCAGTTGTTTTGTGCACATCAGAGTCAGCCAAAGGACTTGTTAAGCCTCAGTAGGCCATGTAGGCTCCCGTGGTCCTAGCAACTTGGAAGATTGACCGGGGAGCTTGAGTTCAAGATGAGCTGTGCCACACAGCAAGACTGCCTAAACCACAGCCAAAGTCTCAGCAGACCTGGCTCTCCGGCCCTCAGGTCTGAGCTGTGGCCTGGGAGTGCTTTTTAATAAGGTGACATTTATGTTGCTGCTGTGATTACCGTGTTATGAGGGCCCTGCTTCAGGACCATGTTTTTCCTGATGATTTTCCCCTCACATCTGAAAAGCAGCTTGTACGGTTGAGTGTCTCATAGTGTGCTGGCTAGATCCACTGTAGCTTCCCGCGCGCGCGCGCACAAACACACACACACACACACACACATATGCAGGGTGATGCTCAGGAAGTGCTGTCCAGTTCAGGGGCCCTGCAGAACTTTGAAATTCTCACTTGAGTGGGAACATGGGACTGACTGCTGCCTGCCCAGGGAGGGGATGGGGAGTTGTGGAGAAGAAAAAATGACCTGATGTGGTGGGAGGGGGAAGGGACCTTGAATAAGGATATACAGGGATAGAAAAAAAAAAATTCAGAGGGAAAGCTGAACATAAAGTAATATATATATATATATATATATACATACATATATATATATAGATAATGACAAAAAAAAATGAAAAGAAATTCTCACTTGAGCGGTCACAGTCCTCGAAGACAACAGTCCACCTCTGCTGCCATCTGCCTCCCCCCTTTTTCTCTGTGAAGGATTATTAGCAAGCCAGTATTTTTCTGTGGGTTATCACTGTTGCAGTTACTGGCTTTAAAATCTGTCCATAAAATGCTAATTGTTTGACAAGTCTCACTGTGTAGCCAGAATTGGTCTCGAACTCTTGTTCCCCCGGTCTCCACCTAGTGAGTGATCTCACAGGTGTGAGTGAGGCACTTCAGGCTAAGAGACAGAGTTTTAGGTGACAGAGCAGTGTTCCATTTCATAAACAGTAAAGTACCTACAGACATGGTCATCAGTGATTTATAAATAATAACTCATTGAATCATAACTTGATAAGGTAGATGCTATTCCTGTCCTAATTTTATAGAGAAGGAAATGGAGCACCAGAAATTAAATGACTTACCCAGAATAAATAGTGGAGATGGGATTCAGCCTATATGATACCCTTTTGTTGTTGTGGATCTTAGACAGTCTCTGATGTAACCCAGAGTGATCTTGAATGCACTGTGTAACAGAATGACCTCAAACTCCTGATCTTCCTGCCTCTGCCTCCCAAGTGCTGTTACAGACCTGTGCCGCCTCCCTTACTAGGATCCATATTTTAAGGGACATACTCCACTGCTCCGTCAGTAACCAAGCTTAGACTAGAGTGCAGAAATAGAGTGTTCCTGTAGGGCTATGTCAAAGTGATGGTAGTGAATAAAAAAGAATGAGCTCTAAGTGGGACACATACACTGTACACTCCTATTTGCTTTGCCAGTCTAATTTGCTAGATACTGTTTAGACTGTGCACCAGGCCCTGGGCAAAATACTGAGTGGACTGTGGGGGGGGGCAGAAAAAACCAAAAAAGCAAAAAACAAAAAAACCCACCCATAATAGGTTTCAGATAAAGATGGGAACAGACGGAATCATAATAGCCCAGAATTTTAGAATGTGTTTAGGTTATGTTTTATAGGTCTTTACCACACCCAAACCCCAAAGAACTTATTTTTTTCTTGGGAATATCTCCAACTTAGAGGCTTTATTTGAGACAGGGTTTCAGTTTGTAGCTCTTGTTGTCCTGGAATACACTGTGTAGACCAGGCTGGCCTTGAGTTTGGAGAGGTCCTACCTCTGTTTCTGCTTTAGCCTGTTACTTCCCTGCTGAAGTCCTAGGAGAGCTGAACCTCTAAAGTGAGGATACTGGGCACATACACTCCTTCCTTTTGAACTGTGTGTAGCGTTGCACGTAGCACAATTCTTAGCTACCCCTCCATTTCTGTTAGGACCGATTTGACTGTTAGTCTAACACATGAGGCGTGATAGCCCTCAGCGGTGAGTTATGTATAGAGAGGTAATGCACACAGAGGCAGGAGGGTCAGGTCATTCTTGCCTGTGTAGAAAGTTTAAGGCCACCCTGAGTTACACAAGAGCCTGTTTTGCTCAAAAGAAACAAAATCCAAAACCAACCAACCATACAAAATTCCAGGGAGCCTTGGAGATGGCTCAGCAGTTAGCATGATCAACTCTTCCAGGACCCACCACTCACAACTGCTCTTAACTCAAGTTCCATGGGATCTGACACCCTCTTCTGGCCTCACTGGCAGCAGGCACAAAGGTGGGGCACAGATATCAAACACTCATATACATAAAATAAATCTTAAAAAAGCAGAATAATTGAATTATACACATGAATGATGCATCACTTAATTCCCATTAGCTAGAAGGGGAAACGCTTTCAGGATTGTTGAGAGTCTCCAGAGGACCTATCTGCTGTTGCCTTGGTTTTGCTTCCAGCAAAACCAAGTTTTTACTCTCTGGATTGTAATGCATTTGGTGTTTATGCTGGGGCGGGGGACAACAAGAAAACCTCTGACCAAAAGAAACAGGGAAGGAGATGGTTTATTGGTCTTAGACTTCCAGGGTCCATCACTGAGGGAATTCAGGGCAGGAACTTGAAGCCATGGAAGAATGCCGTTTGCTTCCTTGTTCATCTAGCTCTGTTACATAGTGCAGGACCATTTGGTCAGGGAATGGTTTGCCCCAGGGTGGATTGGACCCTCCTGTTATCAATTAGTAACCAACATAATCACCTGCAAACCAGTCTGATCCAGCCAGTTTCTCTCTCAAATGACTATGCTGTGTCAAGTGACAACAGAGCTCACTAGGACAGGGTCTAAGGTCACATTCTCTATAGAAGTGTTACTGGCCTTGGGAACTTGATAGGTCCAGCTAAAAGCAAGGACGGGGTTCTGAGGCAGCCAGGGGTAGACAGTGTGCTTAGCATGTGCTAGACCCTGGGTTCATTCCCAAGCACCAGACTGACATAGTGAGATGCAAGGATGGACTTGTAGTTGGGACTGCCCTCATAAAGTGTCAACATTATGCCAGACAGAAGCCTTCGTGTTGTAAAGGATTTGTCTCCGTCATCCTGAGAGCCTTTTGAGGTTAGGTGCTGTGACTGCCTACTTTGTATAGACAAGGAAACAGTGTAAGAGACTGGCTTTCCTAAGACAATAAGCGGTGTGATCAGTGCTTCTCATTCAGTTGTTGAAAAAGTAATGTCAACACTTAACGTATCTCTGAGTTGGTGGCCAGTCTGGTCAACAGAACAAGTTCCAGGACTACACAGAAAAACCCTGTCTTGGAAAATAAAAACAAAATGAAACAAAACACTTTTCCTGTTTCCCTGAGTTGACTTTTTCATTAGTAGTGACAGTTTGAACTGTTACCCAAGAAGATATAAATCATGATTTTTAAGCCTATGTATACTTTCTGTTTTATTATATTTACTTATTTGTGTGTGTGTGTGTGAGTGCACACGTATAGTTGGTTCTCTTTCCACCTTATGGGTCTAGGGACAGGTGGTCAGGTTTGGCAGTAAAAGTGGCTTTTGGTTCTTTATTTCAGGGGATTATTTTGATTTCTTTTTTTTTTTTTTTTGAGATTATAACATAATTACATCATTTTCCCTTTTTCTTTTTTTCCCCTCTCTAAATGTATGTAGTATTTTTAAAAAGCCTTTTTAGGGCTAGAGAGATGTCTCAGAGGTTAACAGCACTAGCTGCTCTTCCAAAGGACCCAGATTCAATTCCCAGCACCAGCATGGGAGCTCACAACTGTCTATGACTCAGGTTCTAGGGAATCTGATACCTTCATGCAGATATACATGTAGGCAAAACACCAATTTGCATAAAATTAAAAAAATAATTATTATTGTAAAAAGAGCCCTTTTAGTAGATAAAACAATATTCAAAATAATTATTCAACTAAAACAAGGTATGCTCGCTTATACCTATAATTCTGGCACTCAGAATCCAGAGACAGTAGTATTGATAAGTCCAAGGCTGCCCTGGGCCTTATAGTAACTTCTAGACTAGCTTGAGCTGCAAAGTAAGACCTGTCCTTTTATTTTTTTTTTAAATGTGCACTGGTGTTTTGCCTGTATGTATGTTTGTCTATGAAGAAGCCAGATTCCAGGGCTGGAGAGATGCCTCAGCGGTTAAGAGCTGACTGTTCTTCTGGAGGACTTGAGTTTGATTCCCGGCATCCACATGGCAGCTGACAGCTGTCTGTAATTCCAGTATCTGACACCTTTACACAGTTATACATGCAGGCAAAACACCAATTCACATAATATATATATATATATATATATATATATATATATATTTTTTTTTTTAAAGAAGCCAGATTCCTTTGAACTGGAGTTATAGACAGTTGTGAGCTGTCATATGGATGCTGGGAATTGAACCTTGGTCCTCTGGAAGAGCAACCAATGCTCTTAACTGTCGAGCCATCTCTCCAACCCCAAGATCCCGTCTTTAAAAACAGCAACAATGAAATGCATTTGCCAGCTTATAGTCCCCTAAGAGGACCTTGAGGTTGAGGCCAGCCTGAGTTGCAGTTACATGGTGACCCTGTCTCAAAGGTAATTTCTCCAGTCCATCCACAAGAGGGTGCTTGGGGTTTGTGTTTAAAATTGAAAGAGCTTTGTTCTTTAACCACAGATTGGGAGCCCACCTCTTGACCCGACTGAGCATTTTCTTCCTGAAGAAGAGAAACTTACTGAACAGGAGAGATCAAAACGGTTAGTCTTCCTACAGACCACAGTTGTATCCCTTAGTTTCACTGGGTGCTTGCTCAGGAATGCACCCATGGTGTATGCTGCTCCCCGGCACTCCAGGATACAATGTGGATTCTCATGTGCATAAAACCTCCATTTGTCTGTCACAGCATACCTGACTTTGTTCAACTCTGAGACTCAGTTTCCTTGTTTGTCAGATAGATCCAAGGGCCAAGCTCAACTCAAATACATATGAAATTTCCTTATAAGTTATAAAACATTATGTAAGGCTTTTTTTTTTTCCTTCACAGATTTGAGAAGGTTTACACTCACAACCTGTATTACCTGGCTCAAGTCTACCAGCACATGGAAATGTTCGAGAAAGCTGCTCATTATTGCCACAGCACACTAAAACGCCAGCTTGAACACAATGCCTACCATCCCATGGAGTGGGCCATCAACGCTGCTAAGCTGTCACAGTTTTACATCAATAAGGTCAGGGTCCCAGAGTACTTCTTAGACAGCCTTGCTAGTGCATGCAGACAGGGCCAATGGTGCTGTCAAAGCAGGTAGCTGGCATTTTGGTACTTAAAACTTGGTGCAGAATACAGACAGCTGCTCTGGCGAAACACCATTGGAGTGCTTTGTTACACTTTTAAATCTTTTTTTTATTCTGTCATGCCTGCACATGTTGCTAGTCCCTCAGATGACAAGTTACCTAACATCAGTTTCATTCAGCTGTTAACACACTTTTCATTTCGCTTTTGCTGTGTGTTACCTTAAATTGCAGATTTTTATCTTGTTATAGATAAAACTTTATCTTCATGTAATGTTAATCTTACAACTATGAGAATTTGTCTGAGGAAGTTGACGGTTAAATGTCAACTTTGATAAAAGCATGTGATGTGTTTCAGTTGCTTTTCAGAATTAGCTGCTCTCTAATAATCATTTTTGATGTCCAAATATGTGCTGAGTCCTAGAGTTCCAGGTTTGATGACATACTTTTGAACTGTTCCATAGAGACAAATTGAACTTCATAGCTGCTAGTCCAAATCACTTAGCATTGAGTTGTATTTTGAAGATTTATTTATTTATTCTTATTTTATGTGCAGTGGTGTTTTGCCCTGAAGCTAGAGTTACAGTTGTGAGCTGCCATGTGGGTGCTGGGAATTGAACCCGGATCCTCTGGATGAGCACTAAGTGGTCTTAACCACGGAGGTCTTAACTCTCCAGTCCTGTGTTGTATTTTGAATGCACCCATTTCTTTTCTAGTACTTTAGTTTCAAATACTAACCTCCCCCACCACCACCACCATTTTTTGGAGGCAGGGTATCACTGTGTATCCCTGGCTTTCCTGAAACTTTCTATATAGACCAGGGTGGCCTGGAACTCAAAGATATCTGCCTGCCTCTGCCTCCCAAGTACTGTGACTAAAGGTGTGTGTCACCATGTCCATCAGCAGAAACTATTTCTGTTTGTAGTTCTGATTCCCAGAGCTCTGACATTTGGTAATTCTCAGTCTGCCAGCATGCTTCTTTCACCACTGGTGGCCTGCTGCCTTCCTCTTAGCCTTTTACTACTAAGCCTGTTAGGTGGTTCTGTAAACATGACTGTTTAAAGGATGATCCCTGAATCACTCAGAGAAGCTGTTAGGGGAGAAAGGGCAGCGGTGACTTTGCATGGCTTCTAGGAGCTTGGTCTGAGATCGGCGTGTAAGTAAGCTGTTTGCATTCAGTCAGGCCACACCCCTGTGACTCCATTTCTTCAGGCTCATCATCAAGAGGTCCCTCCAGCTGTTGGCCCCTGTTGGTTTTGTATAGCAGCTTTACAGTTCCTTGTTCAGTGTGGTTGTGATTAACACCTAAGGCTCCATGGATAGTCATCGTACAAAAATGTCTGGACAGTGAATGTGTGACTTTGAAGCTGTTAAATATTACTTCTGTGCAGTGTATGGTAATTTTTGTAAGTCTCTCCTGTACCCACACCTTTTGGGTTGCCCCCCCACCCCCACATGACAACCAGCTATATTCTGACACAAAAAAAGAGATCTGAACGTGTGAAAGTAATGTTATTTGTATTGTTGCCATCTTCATCTGCTTTGGTGTTGCTACTCTTGGAGTCCCACATTAACCAGCTACCTGTGGGACACAAGGACACAAGGCGGTCTGTCTGTCTTTAGCAGCAGCTGCTCATAGGAAGACAGTCTGCACACAGCCAAAGTGGTAATGACAGTTAAGGCAGTGTAGAGGGCCTAGCAATGTTTCTTCATGTGAACTCTAACTGTCTTATGGCCGGGAATTTCATACATTTGGAGGCATGGATGCTGCTGGCCTATTGATACCCATGGTACCCAGCTATCCTTTATGATAACTCTGAATTCACTGTGGAGACCAGATGTGTTACTTCTGGAGTTCTGCCAGCCATGCAGTCTTTCAAACTTACTGATACAAAGCAGACGTTTTCTTTAATGAGAGTGGCTTCCATTTAGAAGGTAGACTTTGACTTCACTCTGGGTGATCCTGCATTTTGAGTGACAGATGACAAATATTTGGTATTTAACACAGAAATGTTCTTGAAGTGTTTGAGAGGTTTTCTGTGCCCAGATTTGAATCTTGAGTTCTTCATGAGTCTTGGCAAAGTTGTTCTATAAAGTTCTTCTGTAGAAATATGTTGACTTGGAAACGTGATGAGGAACCTCATTGTCTTGACTCCTCCCTCCAAAGGTTTTAGAAGACAGGAATGAGTCCTCAGTAAGCTGACAGGCTGTAGATGGTCTAAGAGTGAACTGTGCCAGGAACTCTGAACTGAGGGCACTGTGAGGCACTTGGAGTAAAGGTGCAGGAGAGTGGACTGTCAGTCTTCAGTCATCTTCCCATCAGCTTGAACCTTTATCAGGAGTGTGGGGTACTGTTAGTTTATCTTTGGGTAGCTTTTTTTTTTTAAGCCAGGTAATACTGTTTCCATAGCAACACTCCAGGACTCCTTTAGTAGGTAGTATAGCTTTCCCCATGTTAAAGACACTGTTAGTTGTAAACAAGACCTTGTCATAGTTACATTTACTCTTGCTTATCTTCCCAACAGCTCTGCTTTATGGAAGCCAGACATTGTCTGTCTGCTGCTAATGTTATTTTTGGTCAAACTGGAAAAATCCCAGCTACAGAAGACAGTAAGTTTGTGTGTGCATTTCATTATATAGTTTCTCACTATGACAGTCTTGTCCATGTTGGCTTTGAGCTCAAGATCCTCCTGCCATAGCTTTCTAAGGTCTTCAGTCATAAGTGTGCACCAATCCCTGCTTACTATAATTAAACACCTGTATGAAATTCTGAAACTTAGTTTCCTTTTATAGATTTATTTGTTTTATATGTATGAGTGCTGTCTCTGCAGGTGTATATGTGTGCTGCACGTGTGCATGGGTGCCTGCAGAGATCAGGAGAGGGTATCTCCTTCCACAGAACTGAAGCTAGATTGTAGTGAGCCACAGGGTGGGTTCTGGAAGTGGAAGCAAGGTCTGGAAGCAGCAAGGGCTCTTGATCATGAAGTCCTCAAAGTTTAAACTGTTTTTAACTTTAGAAAAGTTACAAGAACAGAAATACCATATGCCTTCTTCTAAATTCATTGTTTTCAATATTTGTGAGTTTGTATTCATTTTCTTTCATAGCCATTTGAGAGGAGGTTTTATAGGCTACCTTACCATTGTCGTACTTCAGTACGTGTTTTCCTAAGAATGAGAATATCTTCAGCTAGGCATAATGGCTCATGTCTGGAATTCCAGCACTCCAGAGCCTGAGGCAGGAGGAGTGCCACAAATTTAGGCCAGCCTGGGCTACATAACCAAGTTCAGGTGAGCCCAGACAGTAGAGTAAGACCCTATCACAAACATTCTCTCTCATAGGAGAGTGAGCACAAGACAGACAGTTCTTCTATCGGCCTTGCATGTCCCTGTCATCAGGTGTCCTCTTACGTCCTTTAGAGTGATGCTGTCTTTCCTGGTGCTGTATTACACAGCTCACGACTGCTTGCTGCCCTCAGCTGTAGAGCTCTTTAGCCTGCTTGTCCTGGGCCTCTCCTTCCCTTTCACCACGTAATGTTTTCATGAACACAGGCTGGTTACTACATGGAATCCTATTGCTTAAGGTTTGTGTGATGTTTCCTTTTGCCATGATTGAGATTTTGGTCCATATACTACTTACCTAAGGGCTGTCTCACTCTTTCTTAATTACAGAGGTTTTGTTTGGTTGCTTCGGATGTATGTGATGCTAGAGATTGAAGCAAGGCCCTGTGTGTGCTAGGTGACCTGATCCCAGCACAGAGGCTGGGAGGGGTTGGTGAGAATGATGAGAAGTGACAGTGTCCATTGTTTCCCACATGCTTTCTGTTGGCATACAGTAATATTGTTTAAAATACTTTAAATTGTGTAAACTGTTTGGCCTAGTAAATTCCACTTCTAGAAACCAGTCCAGACTCTAGATAGATGTATGTATAGGAATCTGGAGCCTAGAGTTGTTCATAATAGAAAGAATTGAAAATAGTATATTCCCTCTACCAGAAGAATAGCTGAAATAGGAAATATCTGTTTAATTGTATGTAATATTATATTAAAAATAAAGCTCAAGGGATGGTAATGATAGGGTCAGAGTCTTAGTGGCATGCTAAATAAAGAAAAAAGCTACTCAAAAGTAAATATACATTGTGATCCTAGTTTTTACCTGTAGATAAGACCTAAGGAAACTAGTGAGGGTCTGCAGCCACACTGAGTGCCTCACAGCTCAGGGAGAGTCTGCGGCCGCGTAGTCAGAAAGGTGAAATAACAAAGGACAGTGCTTGCTGCAGACAGCCCCGACCATGCTTACTGTCTTCCTGTGGTTTTAGCTCCTGAAGCTGAAGGAGATGTGCCGGAGCTTTACCATCAACGGAAAGGGGAAATAGCAAGATGTTGGATCAAGTACTGCTTGACTCTGATGCAGAATGCCCAGCTCTCCATGCAGGTATGCACATGGAAATCACCTTCAGCTTCTAGGGGGCTCATCAGACCCACTGTGTGTTTTGTTGTTTTTTAATCGTGCGTGGGTTCGTGTGTGTGTGTGTGTGTGTGTGTGTGTGTGTGTGTGTGTGTGTGTGTATAGGTATGGGTACACATGTAAGCCTGCTTATGAAAAGCAGAGGCTAACCTTGGGTTTTTTGAGATAGAGACCCATAGTAGGCATGAGACAAGGTGATTAGGTTAGGGTGGCTAGGGAGCCAGCAAACCCCTGGAATGCACCCGTCTCTGCCTCACCAGCACTTGGATTACAAGTACCTGACACTGTGGTGATATATATTTAATAAGATTAGTCTGGAATATCAGTGATGGTACACGAGTTTGTCCCAGCACTCAGGAGGCAGAGGCATCTGGATCTCTGTGAGTTCAAGGCCAGCCTGGTCTTCAAAGCATTTCCAGGACAGCCAGAGCTACACAGAGAAACCCTGTCTTGAAAAAAATAAACAAACAAACAAGAAACAACAACAGAAAACAAAACAAAAGGCTGGAGAGAGAGTTTTGTCCTCTGATATCCCAGACTAGTTTTATTAAATATTGTCACCACATGCCACCATGCTCAACTTCTCTTGTATGAGTCCTGGGGATCCACTCTGGGTCGTCATGCTTGCATGCTAGCGCTCTCCTGACTAAACTACCTCTCCAGCCCTATTGTGCTCTTATTTGCAACAGTCTCACTCCATAGTTTAAGCCAGCCCCGCCCCCGCCCCCCCCCCCTTGCCCCGCTCAGCCTCCAGAATGCTGGGATAATGGTGTGCACTACACCTGGTAAGGACTACACACAAAACCACCTCTTTCTGGCAAGCTTTTTTTATATATATATAAAGATTTATTTATTATGTACACAGAAGAGGGCACCAGATGTCATTATAGATGGTTGTGAGCCACCATGTGGATGCTGGGAATTGAACTCAGGACCTCTAGAAGAACAGTTAGTGCTCTTAACCTCTGAGCCATCTCTCCAGCCCCCTGGCAAGCTTTTTTTAAGTTACACTATAGGAGATGGGGTCAGCATCATATTCAGATTGTTACGTAATTGTCCCAAGAAATTGCTCCAAGTGGTAATTTAAAAAAACTAATTGTTGAATGAATGATTCTTTATCTTCAAAGATAGTATAAGTATATTCTTTCTTGAAATTCATACTCTGGGGCTGGAGAGATGGCTCAGTGGTTGAGAGCACCGTCTGCTCTTCCAGAGGACCTGGGTTCGATTCCCAGAACCCACATGGCAGCTCACAACTGTCTGTAGTTTCAGTTCCAGGCAAACACCAAGGCAAATAATTAAAAAAATAAATAAAAGTGTTTTTTTTTTTTTTTTTTAAAAAAAAAAAGAAATTCATACTCTAAGTCATTTAAATTCTGCTTTTATAGCTGGGAATGGTGGCACAAGCCAGCACTCAGGAGGCAGAAGCAGGAGGATCTCTATGAGTTTGAGGCCTGTCTGGTCTACAGAGTGAATTCCAGGACAGCCAGGACTACACAGTGAGACCCTGTCTCAAAAAGCCAAATAGGGGACTCAAGAGATGACTCAGGGGTTAAAAGAATTGGCTGGGGATTGGAGAGATGGCTCAGCAGTTAAGAGCACTGACCTGAGTTCAATTCCCAGCATCCACATGGCAGCTAACAACTGTCCGTAATTCCAAGATCTGACACCCTTACACAGTTATACATGCAGGCGAGACACCAATTCACATACAAAATACAAATAAATTTAAAAACAAATTGGCTGCTCTTTCAGAGGACCAGGGTTCACTTTCCAGCACCCACATGGCAGCTAACAACTGTCTATAGCTCAGTTCCAGGGATCTGACATTGTCTTCCAACCTCTGCAGATACCAGGCACCACCTGGGGCACAGACATCTGTACCGGCAAAGCATCCTGCACATAAGATAAAAAAGGAAGCTAATTTAAAAAGAAGGAAAGACAGGATGTGTTATGGTAGCAAAACCTTTTAAAATGACCAAAATAAGTGAATAAATGTGTTGCTTTATCTTTTATCTCCTTTCATTCATGGATTTGTGTTTTGATCCTGTTTTGACACAGAATCTCTCTCTAGTATTGTCTGGTATGGAACTTGCTTGTGTAGTCCAGCCTGGCCTCAGGCTTGTAGCAGCCCCTCAACCTCAGCCTTCCTCATGCTAGGGTCACAGAATGTACCATGCCTGGCCCCTTAATTGATTTTGAATGCAAATCCTTAAGGCAGGAAATAACTTTCACTAATTTTTGTGTCTTTGCAGTATTACTTTAACAGACTGACAAAACCTTATAGGTTCAAGACACAGCCAGTACAGAAGTTAAGTACAGACAGGGTTAATGCAGGGGTTAAGTGTAGATATAGAACCAGCCACAATAAGGGGCTTATCTTAGAGCTCTGATGTGAGCACAGCTCTACCTGTAGCCTGTGTTTCTGGTCATCCTTCCTTCCTTTCTTCCTTTCTTCCTCCCTCTCTCCTTCCCTCTCTTTCTTTCTTCCTTTTTTTAGACAGGCTGTATAACAGCCACGTCTGTCCTGAAACTTGCTCTGTAGACCAGGCTGGCCTTGAACTCAGAGATCTCTCCTTCCCAAGTGCTGGGATTAAAGCCAGCCAGCTCTGCCTGGTTCTTCTGGTAGTTTTCTTAATGTTTCTCTGTCTCATAAGCAAAACAGAGATGATAATGTCTGTTTAATACTGTTGTTGTGAGAGTTAATATATTTAAAGGCCTCAGAAAATATCTGAGTGTCTGAGCCAGGACTGGTGAGCTGGCCCAGCAGGTAAAGGTGCTGGCCACCAAGTCAGAGTTCGGTCCTGAGGACCCACTTTACAGTAAAAGAGAACCAACTCTACACAGGTTGTCCTGTAACCTTCACACACACACACACACACACACACACACACACACACACACACACACACACACGCACACATGCACACATGCACACACACAACTAAAAAAGAGTATCTGAAATATACTAGGTCTTCACTAAATGTTGGTTGTTGGGGGGTTTTGTTGTTGCTGTTATTTGTTTTGTTGGTTTGTTTGTCTTTTGATTTGATTTTAAGAGACAGGGTTTCTCTGTGTACTGGATCCTGTCTTGGAACTCCCTCTGTCAATCAGGCTGGCCTAGAACAGATCCACCTGCTTCTGTCTCCCAAGTGCTGGGATTAAAGGTGTGCACCACCAATGCCTGGTAGTTCTCACTAAATGTTGACTATGTCTTCATCATTCTTACTAATCTACATGGGACCCTTGTTCCTAGGCACATAAAAGGAATAGAAAATAAATTACCTGTAGACATATAAACTTTTCTGTTATTGTACTTTTGTTTTTCTCTTTGTGTAAACTGAAATATAATAATTATTATAGTAAATAATATAGAACTTATAAAGCTGTAAAAATAACAGAATAACAAAAATCCCTCTTTTGAGAAAGGGGATCATTTTGGAAGATGAAAGTAAACATGAGACATCCTGTGAGCTGAGCTAAGATGCGGCTCAGTTGGTAGTGTGCCTGCTTGGCATGCACAAGGCTGCTTCAGTCCCCAGCACTGCATGAAACAAGTGTGGCTGTGCAGGCCTGAGTCTTAGCCCTTGGAGGGAGCTCAGGGCCATCCGTGGCTTTGTAACAAGTTCAAAGCCAGATTATCCTATAAGAAACCTTGCCTCAAGAGACTTGGGGGAGAAGAAAAGAGAAAAAAGTACTGAAAGATGTCTGGTGCCAGATAGGTGACACATATGTGTAATCTTGGTACCCAGAGGTTGTGAGTTAAAGCCAACCTGGGGTTCCATGGGTATGTGCACACATGGCACATGACAGTCAGCCTCTCTCTCTCTCTCTCTCTCTCTCTCTCTCTCTCTCTCTCTCACACACACACACACACACACACATACATACACACACACACACACTCACAGAGTAAAAGTAGATGAATCTTGGAAAAAATCTTAAGACTTCAGTGGGCCAGTAGTGTGGCTCCATAGAACACTCACCTAGCATGTTCAGAAAAGATCATAGAAGTTACTTCAACCTTGTTGCACTGTCATTATTGATTTAATTTCAGGGTTTTTTTTTTTTCATTTAATTCAGTTAATTAGTGAATTTACTTATTGCCTGTGTGTGTGTGATGTGCACACACACACATACATGCATGGGTGGGAGGTCAGAGGACAGCTTGAAGGATGTTCATTTTGTCCACTATGAAGATCCTGGCAGACACCACGTGTAGTATATGCTGGTCTGGAAGTCTCCAGGGAGCCGGCTCCGGCCTCAGACCTGTGCTTCTCCTTCTCTCCAGCTGTAGAGTACTGTGGCTGCAGACGTGAGCACCCACCCCAGTCACATTTCTCTTTTAGGTTGACTGTTTGTCTGGAACCTCCTGTGTAGAGCAGGCTGACCTTGAACTCACAGAGTTCAAGTGAGGTTTGGGGGCTGTTTTAAGTTTTACTTACATATTTTATCTTACATATATGTGTGCTATGTATGTCTGTGCATTACATGTGTACCTGGTGCTCATGGAGGTTAAAGAGGGCATCAGATCTTCTGGAATTGGTTGTAAGCCATCAAGTGAGTGCTGGGAGCTGAACCTAGGTCTTCTGCAAAAAAGCCATTTCTTCAGCCCCAACTCCGTTCCTTGAGCCTGGGCCTTGCTTTGTATCTCCAGCCAACTTGGAATACGCTGTTTAGCACAAACTGCTCTGTTGTACCCTCCTCCTGCCTCTGCCTCCTGAATGCTGGGATGACGGGTGTGCTCATCACATAGCTGGCTGGGGTGTGCTCTACTTTTATCGGACAGCAGATGTCTGCCTGACTGTGATTTCCTCTTTTCTTTAGGACAACATTGGGGAACTTGACTTTGACAAGCAGTCAGAACTGAGAGCTTTAAGGAGGGAAGAGCTGGAGGAGGAGGAGAGCATCAGGAAGAGGGCCGTACAGTTTGGAACCGCAGAGCTGTGTGACGCCATCTCTGCACTGGAGGAGAAAGTGACATACTTGAGACCGTTAGATTTTGAAGAAGCCAGGGAGCTTTTCCTACTGGGTCAACACTATGTGTTTGAAGCAAAAGAGTTTTTCCAGATTGATGGGTACGTTACTGACCATATTGAAGTTGTCCAAGACCACAGCGCTCTGTTCAAGGTGCTTGCATTCTTTGAGACTGACATGGAGAGGCGGTGTAAGATGCACAAACGCAGAATAGCCATGCTAGAGCCCCTGATTGTGGACTTGAACCCCCAGTATTATCTGTTGGTCAACAGGCAGATTCAGTTTGAAATTGCACACACTTACTATGACATGATGGATTTGAAGGTTGCTATTGCTGACAAGCTCAGGGATCCTGACTCACACATTGTGAAAAAAATAAATAGCCTGAATAAGTCTGCACTCAAGTACTACCAGCTCTTCCTAGACTCCCTGAGGGACCCAAATAAAGTATTTCCTGAGCATATTGGGGAGGATGTTCTCCGCCCTGCCATGTTAGCTAAGTTCCGAGTGGCACGTCTTTATGGCAGAATCATCACTGCAGACCCCAAGAAAGAGCTAGAAAATTTGGCAACATCTTTGGAGCATTACAAATTTATTGTTGATTACTGTGAAGCTCACCCCGAGGCTGCCCAGGAAATAGAAGTTGAGTTAGAACTTAGTAAAGAGATGGTCAGTCTTCTCCCAACAAAAATGGAGAGATTTAGAACCAAGATGGCCCTGAGTTAAGCCTTGGTTCAAAGGAAAGGAAACAACCTGAGGCAAATCTCCCTCCACCCCATAGTGAGCCAGGCCCGGCTCCAAGTTCACCTTCACCACCAGAGCTAGAGGAAGGAATGCACTTGGAGCTTCAGATGCAGTCAGGTACCTGAGTCTACGTCAGGACCTTAAGCAACATAAAGTTAATTAATAATTTATACCTAATTATGTGAATTGCCTTGCTAAGTGACAGGTGGTTGCATTTTCCATTGTTTGTTCTCCTGTCTAAATCTAAACATTTCCTGCCTTGATTTCTATCTAAACAGTTGAGTCCTCTATGACAAGTGCTTGTTAGACTTTACACTAGGAACAACACTAGGGAATGTACCTAGAAAAGAGCCTGTCACTGGGATGAGTTTGAGAAAGTTACTTCCTATAGTCTTTGTAAAATACTTTCTTAAACTCCTAAGTAAATCTTTTCCTTTTGAAAATACTAAAAACTTAAGTTAATTAAAAATGTTGTGAAATGGCATACCTTAATTCTAAGACAAAAGGTCTCGCACATAATAAATTTACTTGTTTCGACTAGTAAACACTTCTATTACCCCTTTTTTCTTGTAAGAATGTTGTTTTTAAAAGAAGATTTATTTTTATGTATGTGTATATGCTAAGTATGTCTGTGGATCGTGTGTCTGCAGTGTCTGTGGCGGCCAGCAGAGGGCATCAGATTCCCCTGGCTCTGGAGTTACTGGCACTCGTTACTCTTCCGTGGGCACTGGGAACCAAGCCCTGGTCCTCTAGAAGAGAAGCCAGTGCTCTTAGCCATTGAGCCATCTCTTCAGCCCATTTTCTTATAAAAATTGGCCTTATTTTTGTCACCTTAAAGGTATCACCTTATTCAGAGCCAGAGAATAATATTTAATGTTTTTATTAGTATATATTAATTATTAATAATAATAGATTTCACACTGGCATTTTCGTTCACATATATAATGTATTTCAATTATACTCAATCCTGTTACCTTATCTTGTCCTTGTCTCATTCCCTCAGTCCTCTTCCTCAGAGAAGAATATTATTTTTAATAATGGAGCACAGAGAGGAGATGTTAAAATATTAAACCTTACTGATCATAGTTTATCATCAAAGAGTCCCATTGTAGTTATAAACCACATCATAATTGTCATAAAAATTGACATTGATCACATGTGTTGGTCATTTAAAGAAATGCAGAATTCAGGGCTGAGGATGTGGCTTAGTGGTTAGAATGCTTGCCTAGTATGGGCAAGGACCTGGCTTGCACTGTCAGCATCCAGGAGAGTGAGAAGGAAAATGTCAGCTCACAGTCCAGATCAATTTTAAGATTTGCTGTAGAGAATAGCCCTGTGCAGTGCATTTGCTTACCTATTGAACCCTAAAGCTCCTAAGATTTCATGATGTTTCCTATGGGTGTGTGTTTACACAACCATTGTGCTTTTTCTTTGAGATTGTTTGGGGTGGAGCCGGACACAAATCTATGAATAGCAGTTAGTGTTTAGGATTCAGATAGAATTTCACCAGTCTTCATTAAATTGCATGTGGATCAGGCTCTGTCCTCATTTTCTTACCATGAGTCATGGGGATGAGCAGAACAGGGGCCCTGTGATCACAGAACAGATGAACAGAGAGAAAGGTACCTTGGGGCTGAATGAGGAAAATCCAGTGCTGATGCAAGCATTTGTGAGAAGGGGTGCTGTTTAGCTGTGCTGGTTTGGAAGGCTGGATGAGGTAGAGACCCGGAGTGGAGAACTGATGAAGAATCCATATAGTCTTTATTAGAGTGTTCTAGGGATGCTAGGCTGAGCAAGCTTGAAAAGGAGCCTGCTGCTTTAAAAGATGTAGCAGTAGTGGACCTGAGCCAGGGATAGGGTAGGAGGGGCAGACACCAGACATCAGGTGGAGGGAGCTTTGTAGGTTGGGGGCAGTTTGCAATTTATTCTAGGTGCAGTGCTGTGTAATTTTAGCAAGAGGTCTGACCAGTCTGATTAGAATTTTTAAGAAACCAGCTCATATGGTCTGGGAACATGGCCTCACTGATAGAGTGCTTGCCTAGAATGTTCAGAGTCCTGAGTTCAATCCTAGCACCACACTAGATAGACATGGTGCTCCACACTTGTAGTCTCAGTTGAGGAGGTGGAGGCAGGAGGATTATAAGTTTGAGGTCCTTTTTTAGCTCTCCCCTGAGTTTGGGACCAGCCTGGGCTGTATGAGATAACCTCTGAAAGAAAAGGGATCGAGGAAGGAAGGGAGCAGGAGACTAGCTTCTGAGGGGGGTGGGTTGATACAGTTGATCCAAGTCAGAGACAGGTAACTCGGACCAGAGTGAGGAAGCAGGGTGAAGCAGAAGCTGGGACCATACCAGGGGTTTCTAAGGGAGATCAATCAGAAGCCATAATAAGTCGAGGAGGCGCACAGGCCAAGCATGTTTTTATGTGGGGCCTGTACGGTTAGAAGCAAGAGTTTTATTTAGGTTATGTTAGTTTAGGATGGTAAGCCTGAGATGAAATAACTACCGTTCAATAGCTTTTCATGAGACCGTCCTTAAAGGGATTGGAAGAAGCTCGGAGGAGCCAAAGAGGACAGAGATGTGACAGGGACCCTCACTCTTCTCTGTCCCAAGCCTCTCTTTCACAGATGCTGATGTGTGTGAGTGATTTTCACGTATATCTGTGCACCACATGTGTGCACTGTTGTCAGAAGTCAAAAGACGGTTTCAGACGCCCTGGAACTGGAGTTACAGATGCTTGTGGGCTCTGGGGACCATGGTCCTTTGCAAAGGCAGTAAGTGCTCTTAACTGCTGAGCCATCTCACCAGTGCCCCCCCCTCCCTTGCTAGCCTTTCCTGATATGGTCATTTTCATGACCTCATTTCAATGTTTATTGACTTAAAAGCACCTGCAGAGCTTTGGGTGCTACTCTTGGAGAATGTGCTAAACCTCAATGGCTTTTGTCTTTGCCTTTCTTCCTTCAAGCAGTGTTAACTTGATCAAAGGGAAGAAAAACGCCAAGTAGAACAGGCAGTGACTATAAAACTGGTCTTCATCCCCGTAGACATCAACATGCCCTGCTCTTTGTCACTTGCTCTCTGTGGCTTTTCAGACATTAAAACTTTGTCTTTGGTTATCAGCAGAAATCTCAGCTCTCTGTTCACTTACTCCTGGCTTGTGCTTTCTGAAGGTACTGGCTGCTCCCCTGGAGAGTGATCTTCAGATGTTCTGCACTCCCAGCCCCTTTGTACTAACATCACCAAGGACAGATAGCGGTGACCGTGGCTTTATGTGCTTTAAATCTTTCTACATTTATTTGTTATAAAAGCCAAGCAATTATTGAGTGGCAGGCCTGTTTGAACCCTGGATCTCTTACAAAACTAAGCTGGTGGGTTCTATCAACGTAGTGAGAATGGATTGTAAGCACCTCAAGCAAAATTCTTCACAAGCTACCAAGTCAGGTAGAAATGAGAAGGACAATTGGTCTAAAACATTGTCCAAACTGTAATTATAACTGTATGAAGAGGTTTTTCAGTTACCAGTTTTTTTTCTAAGATCTTTTCCAGTGTTGGTGCTCTTTCTGTAGCCACTTTGAGAGAGTGCCTATTTTTCATTTATCAGAAACAGTTTCTAACCATGAGCTGTAAAAACAGAACCCGCAAATGTTGAGCAACAATAATACTTTCAAATGACCCAGAACATACGGATGCATCTGTTTGTCTTTGCTTGTTTTTAGCCATTATCGCTCAGTCATCTTTTCAGCCCTAGTTTTTTTGTTTTATGTTGTTATTTGGTTTCTTAGTTGTGGGATTTTTTTTGTGTTTTGTTTTGTTCTTTGTTTTTGTTTGAGACAGTCTCTCTACAGCCCTGGTTGTCCTGAACTCACACTGTAGAACAGGCTGTCCTTGAACTCACAGAGATCCACTTGCTCTGCCTTCTGGGGCTGGGAATGCAGCTCTTGTTCCTCTGCTGTTCTCCTCGGCAGGAGGTGGTTCACTGGGCCTCACTGTGGTGCTGTGGCTTTGAATGCATGCTGATCCTCCTGTCTCATCTTAACAAGTGCTGAATTACTGCCATGGGCCCTGGCACCCTGGAATATGTTTGTGTTGTAAACATTGGTACACAAATGGGCCTTTTGCTAATCTTACTAGTCAGAGAGAAATAATCTTTGAAAAAAATAAATCCCCATTATATTCACTTGTTTGTTTTTAAAATTATTCTTTTCTTGCTTTGTTTTGTTTTCTTGAGACAGGGTCTGACTATGTAGCTCTGTCTGTCCAAAAACTCACTGTGTATCATGCTGGCTTCAAACTCACAGAGCCATGCCTGCCTCCTGAGTGCTGGAATTGAAGGTATGTGCACCACCACAGACAGCTAAAATTATTTTTCATCATTATGTTGACTTGCTAGGACCTTCTGTACATTAAGCACAGTGTCCACCATTGTGCTGTGCCTCCTGGCCCTTTTAGTAGATTTTGAAAAAAATTTAGGATGGGAAAACAGTTTCAAGAAAATAACCTGAAATCTACTGTGCACAAGGTCCTAGATTCCTGAACTGCACTGAGCCAGTGCCTACGGCCTGGCACCTGACAGATGCAGCAGGAGAAACCCAAGTTCAAGGCTGCCTTTGGCTGCACAGTGAGCTTGTAACTGTATAATCCAGCCAGACTGTTCAGGCCCTTCCCTTCCTCAGGAAGGTCATGACCCAGGAGGACATTTTTATCTACAGGAAATGACAAGGTTATACAATGTTCTGTGTAATGATGTTACAGTTAAGAAACCTGTGGTGCCTGCTGGGTGTGGTGAGCTGCTGAATGCACTTTGGCCTGCAGCGGCCACCTCCAGCTCTGTGAGGGCAGGGCTGTGCAGGGAGGGCTTCCTTCTGAGTGCCTCACTTGGGGTTCCTGGTGTCTTCGTCTTTCCTGTTATCAGCAAATGTGTCACTATCGGTCATTGCTGATCTAGTCACTCAACAGCTGTTCTGCAGAAACTCAGAAAATGGCACGTCTTTAATCCCAGCACTCAGGAGGCAGAAGCAGGCAGATCTCTGTTGGTTCAAGGCCAGCCTGGTCTACAGAGTGAGTTCTAGGACAGCCATGGCTACAAGGAGAAACCTTGTCTTGAAGAACCAAAAAAAAAAGAAAGAAAGAAAGAAAGAAAGAGGTACAGCAGTGGGTGGGAAGTCTTAGTCTTACCGGGGGAAACCAGACAATGTGCTCTGCCGCCTGCTGATGTGCAGGGTGCTGGGTGGATGGATGGTAAAGACCTGCCATGCTCTGTAGTGACTAAGCAGGTGTGAACTCGGCTTCTATGCAATTAATCTTCATTTCTTTTTTAATATGGTGCTCATAAAATCTAACTTCCTCCCACTTACACATAAGGGCAAGTGACTCCCAGTTTGTCAGAAAGTAGCCTAAATTTTACTCACTGAAGATGTAGCAGAGTCCCACATGTAAAAACTTAGATAATTGTAAGCTCTGCTCTTTACCTTCTTCATTAAAAAATAATGACTGTGTGGTTCAGTGGGCAAAACTGGATGACTGAAGTTCAGTCCTGGGACCAATGTCTGCAAGTTGGCACACACACACACACACACACACACACACACACACACTCTCTCTCTCTCTCTCTTACTAAATGTAAAAATAAATGATTTTTTAAAATTTTTTTTTTATTTTATGTGAATTGGTGTTTTGCCTGCATGTATAACTGTGTAAAGGTGTCAGATCTTGGAATTATGGACAGTTGTTAGCTGTCATGTGGATGCTGGGAATCGAACTCAGGTCCTCTGGAGGAACAGTCAGTGCTCTTAACAACTGAGCCATCTCTCCAGCCCAAAATAAATGATTTTTTTTTTTTTTTAAATTTAAGCATACAAAGAAATGTGTTTCATTATGGCATTTCTCTACATATATAAAAATAATAGATTTTGGGGTGTAAAATCAACAAGGTATGTTTACCAAATTCAAAGGATATGTGTGAATGCTCTGACTTGAAATTTGTTCACTTGTTTTAAAGAAATGTCATTCTTTTTGTTTGTTTTTGTTTTTGAGACAGGGTTTCTCTGTGTAACTGTGGCTGTCCTGGAACTAGCCCTGTATACCAGGCTGGCCTAGAACTCACAGAGATCCACCTGCCTCTTAGTTACAGGCACATACCCTCCAGAGCATCCATCTAATGATGAGGTGTGAGAGGCCTTTGAAGCTGGGGCTTTAGTCAGTTGGGAGAATACTTGCCTAGCAAGCACCACCATGCCTGGTTTGATGGTACACACCCGCAGTCCCAGCACTTGGGATCTGAAGGCAGGAAGCAAAGAAGCTCACAGCCATCTACAGCTTCACAGAGAGTTCAAGGCCAGCCTGATTTACAGAGTGAGGTCCAGGATAGCCAGGGCTCCTCAGAGAAACCCTGTCTCAATAAAATAAAATAAATGTAAATAAATAAATAAAAATAAAACTTGAGAGGCCTGCATCAGAGGATGCGACATGCCCCACAGCAGCCACCAACCAACTCATGTCAGCTGTAATCTCTAGTCTTTCTCTTCCTTCTGAATTGGCTCGTTTACCTTTCCTGGATATAGTAGTTACTATATGTTTGTAGAGAAAACAGTTCTTTCTTCTCTTTCTTTGAGACAAGGTTTGAGGTTATCTTTTCTATAGCCAAGGCTGGTGAGACCCTGTCTCAAAAAACAAAACAAAACACACAAACAATAAATATGAACAGTTATTGAGATAAAAAAAAATGTCAAGATACAGTAGACTTTTTGTTTTGTTTTTTGTTTGTTTGTTTTTTTGAGACAAGGTTTCTCTGTGTGAGAGTCCTGGCTGTCCCGGAACTTACTCTTTAGACCAGGCTGGCCTCAAACTCACAAAGGCCTGCCTCTGCCTCCTGAGTGCTGGAAATAAAGGTATGTACCACCACCTGGTAGACAACTGATGTTTGACAAGGTAAAATATGCACTGGAGAAAAAAAACAGCATCTTCAACAAATAGTGGTGTTCAAAACGGGGTGGCAGGGTATGGAAGAATGCAGATAGGTCTACATATATTACCTTGAACAAAACTCATCTCCAAATGGATCAAAGACCTCAACCTAAGACCAGGTACCCTGAATCTGATATTGAATAGTCTTGAATTCATTGGCACAGAAAAAGACTTTTTGAATAGAACACCAATAGCACAGACACAAAGAACAATAAATGAGACTTCTCAAAGCTGAAAAGCTTCTTCTGTACAGCAAAGGGCATCAAAGATCTTAAGATCTGTATACATATGACAGAGGGTTAGTATCTTAAACACAAACTAAAACAGGAGACAACTCAGTTAAAAAAGAGAATTCTCAAGAGATGAGACACAAGTGACTGAGAAATACTTAGAAATGTTCAACATCCTTAGCCATCAGGGAAATGCAGATCAAAACTTGGAATTTCATCTTACATCAGCCAGAATGGTCAAGATCAATAATAAAGCAAATGACAGGTCATGCTGGTAAGGATGTGGGTTAAGAAGAACACACCTCCACTGCTGGTGGGAGTGCGAACTTGTATGGCCACTATGGACAGCAGTGTGATAGTTCCACAGGAAGCTGGGGATAGATCTACCTCAAGCTCTGCCACTCTTGGGCACTAACCAAAGGACTCTACAACTTTTATACAAACACTTGTTCATCCATATTTATTGCGGCTCTATTCTTAATAGCTGGAAATTGGAAACAGCGTATTATGCCACCAAGTAAAACCTCCAGTGCCAGGAATGGGTTACATCTTGAATCACTGGTCAGAAGGGTTCCATAGATCTCTTTAATGTTATAGACCATTGCAAAGACTACCTGTTGCTCTCCGCAACCTTATAGTAAAGCCTTTTTAAAGACACCACTCATGTCATGGAACACATGTAGAATGTAGAGGCTTCTAAGGGGCCTGGAGACCAGCCTGGCCTCAACTGATGCAAACTGGTGCCTTAAAACACATGTTTCTAAGCCAACCTAGAGTCTGTGCCTGTGGCCTTGATGAGGACAGAGTCCAGATACAACATTCCTGGAGACTTCACTGCCTGCGGTCACTGATACCAGCAAATCAAAGCCCTTTCCTCTGGCTGGGAGGAGGGTCTGGGAAAGAATATTTAATAATAATAAATAATAAAATTGGACTTGCTTGTTTCAACTTGCCCTGGAGGCTGTGTCATTGCTCTCCTGGCCATCTTTCCCTCTCTCCAAGGGGAAATAGCAGAACCTTGAGCATAGACGCAACCCTGACTCTTGACCCTGAGCCAGGGTCACCCCAACAAACATGGAGAAACCAAGTTGGTTCCCAAGAAAAAGCTTCCTCTCCACTGACTAGCATCCCTAGTGCTAGAAGGTACTCCTGCATGCTCCTGGAGGATGTGATCATCAGCACCTCCCAGGTAGAAACCCTGCAACACTAACCAGGCTGCAGGATAGACGGCTGTGAAAGAAGCAGTAACCAACCAGTTTCAGATCTTAAGGCCCACTCCATGAACTTCATGTCTGACACTGCTAAAGTGGCCAGGAACCCAAAACTGGATAGGACCAGGGCCTGAGGGAAACCTCACGGGACAGCAATAAAGTGGCCCATAATGGCATACTCTATCCATAAGTTGGTGCCTCAGCAAACATCAGAATAGCTTCTTTTGGCAGTAGGTGGGAATTGACCCACAACTAGACAGTGTGGGAGACTCAGTCCTAAGTGGGATATATTCGTCAAACCCCACCCCTCAATCAGTGAGTTACGAAGAAGAGGCAGCAGCAAGATTGTAGGAGCCAGAGATAGATGGTGGATGACCCCGAGGGAACAGTCTTCCAGTCACAGCAGGAGTGATGCACATATGAACCCTCAGATTATAACAGCACCCAAGACCTGCACAGGTTCAAACCAGACAAAAAACAATAGCACCGAAAAGGGGGAAGGGAACACAAAATCCCACCCCAACCAAGAAGCTGTTGGAATTGGTTCCTGCTGGAAAAGGAGAAGTTAGTTCTCTCTGATGGGATGCCAGTGAGTCTATCAACCACTCTCCAGGGCACATGCTGTGCCCAGGAATAGTTGAACACAAACAGGACTCCTTATTTTTCTGTGGGCTTTTTGGTTCATTTTTATGTTTTTCTTTCCTATTGTTTTTGTTTTTATTTTTATATTTTGTTTTTTTGGAGAAAGAGAACATGAGGTGGAGAGGATCTGGGAAGATTTGGGAAGGGGGTAAAACATGATCAGAAATATATTTATTTATAATTATAGATGTGGATTTGTTGACCAGGCATGGTGATGCACATGTAAAATCCCAACATTTGAGGAATCGAGGTAGGCGGGGAGATTTTGAGTTGACAGCACCTAGGCATACACACAAATGAATATTTCCAGCCTCTAGTTCTGATGGGAAACTAGGGCTGAGTCCAATAGAGGCCTGTTAGTAGACTTCCTGTGTGACCTATATGTGTTAGTAGACTTCCTGTGTGATCCATATGTGTTAGTACACTTCCTGTGTGACCTATATGTGTTAGTAGACTTCCTGTGTGATCCATATGTGTTAGTACACTTCCTGTGTGATCCATATGTGTTAGTAGACTTCCTGTGTGATTCATATGTGTTAGTAGACTTCCTGTGTGATCCATATGTGTTAGTAGACTCCTGTGTGACCCATATGTGTTAATAGACTTCCTGTGTGATCCATATGTGTTAGCAGACTTCCTGTGTGACTCATATGTGTTAATAGACTTCCTGTGTGATCCACATGTGTTAGTAGACTTCCTGTGTGATCCATATGTGTTAGTAGACTTCCTGTGTGACCCATATGTGTTAATAGACTTCCTGTGTGACCCATATGTGTTAGTAGACTTCCTGTGTGATCCATATGTGTTAATAGACTTCCTGTGTTATCCATATGTGTTAGCAGACTTCCTGTGTGACCTATATGTGTTAGTAGACTTCATATGTACACTACAGTGCAAAGGCCTTGCTCTTGGAGTTGAGAAGCAAGTTCGAGCTTTTTGGTGTTTGGGGTTTTTTTTAAAGATTTATTTATTTATTTATTATGTATACAGTATAGAGAAGAGGGTACTAAATGTCATTATAGATGACTGTGAGCCACCATGTGATTACTTGAAATCCAACTCAGGACCTCTGGAAGAACAGTGAGTGCTCTTAACCTCTGAGCCATCTCTCCAGCCCCCTTGTTGTTTTTTGAGACAGTGTTTCTCTGTGGATCCCTGGCTGTCCTGGAACCTGCTCTATAGCCTCAACCTCACAGAGATCCGCCTGCTTCTGCCCCCTGGGGTGCTGGGATTAGCTAGAGCTTTTATAAACAGTGATCTGGAGCCAGAAGCTCTATCTGTGCTTTTGGTTCCCAAGGGGACCCTAGCCTGGAGAGAGAGGGACAAAACAAACATCCCCAGCAGCCTAGCAGCCGTAGGCTATCCCCGGGGGGCATTCTGCAGGCTGTATCAAAACCGTGGGTCTCAGTTCCCAAGGGAAGGAGTCCCAGGTGACAAGCAGACAATCCCTAAACACTGCTGGAGTATATTCTAGGGAGGCGAGGGAAGGGAAAGTGAGTTATTTAGAAACAGCACACAAGCAGTATGTCTTGAGGTCTGGAATGGAAAATGTGAATGATGCCCAAAGGGTCGCTCTAACTACTGACCACAGGTAAAGCTAGACCATTTGTTAGGAAGCTGGTATGCTTGAAGTGGAGTAAATACTCTAGGACCACCCGTTTTTCCTACCTAAGAAGGGCTATGTTCTGGTGAGATCTGACCCGGAGGAATTCCCCATAGAGTAAGATGGAAACGGCATCCAGCGCCTTTTAGCAAGTGCAGTACCACCATCGTCCTCATGGTGGAGCTCAAGTGTTACCATGTCTTCTGAGCAAATGGAAAGCCACAGTGAACACCTAGAGGTTTGGGGTACCAGTAGCTGCCGCTGAGACAAGTTGCCAGGCGGTAGAGAAAGGATCAACAATGTCTCAAGACCTAGTAGGGTTCACACAGGCCAGACTGTGCCTAGTAATCCTGAGCACCCCGTATGTGGGCCCTCCAAACCATTATGAAGCACTTAATCAAGGCCCAAGCTAAAGCTAGTGGCTGTCTCTAAGATGCCCAGCCTTGTGCGTCAGCCTGGCTAGGCTCTGGTGCCAGCTGTTGGAGCAAATACAGTTCTGAGGCTGAGTCTGTAATTTAGTGGTAACTAAACTCAAATGCCCTGAGAACCATCCTGACTCCTCAAAACAAAACAAACCCAGGCATTGTTGTTTGTTCGAAGCATTTGGGAGACAGGATTAATTGTTTGAATCAGTGGACTTTGAGTAAAACAGATTTCCTTGTGGTGCGTGCCCATAGTCCCAGCAGAAGTCCAAGGCCATCCTTGACTATATTTTGTTTCAAATAAGCAACAGCAAGAAAAGTCCCAGATTCCCTTCCAAAACATGGAGGCCCTCAACCAACTAGACAATCTTCAGAGTGTGGTTCCTTGGAGGAGGAAGGATTCTGTTCCCAGATTGCCTTCGAACTCAAGACTGGGACATCAGCCTTCCCTGTAATTTCTATTCTTTCTTAACTGCTCTGCAGGTTTCGGGCTCATCAGGTCCCACCATGGCAGGGCCCATTTCCTTTAAATAGTTAAGCTGTCTGTCTAATTACTAAAGACGGGAACACAGATCCAGGTATGATGGCATTCACTTGTAATCCCTGCCCTTTGGAGGAGGGGAAAGACTGGAAGTTTAATAGAGTTCAAAGCTAATATCTCTGGATCTGAGAGGAAGTGATTCATATGAGAGTGGGCTCGTCACTGTCTTAACTGTTTACAGCTGAGACATTACAAACCTGGTAATAGTCTACATTTGTGTTAACCACAAATGTAGTGTAAACCAGAACATGGTGGTGCATACCTGTGATCCCAAACCTTGGGTTGGTGAGGCAGGAGAGTGATGATCCTGGGCCAACACAGGATGAGCCACGTCAGGTATAAACCATCAGTAACATTTAGAGAAGGTGCAGAGGGAGGAAGCACACACCCCGCCCCCCCCCCAGCCCTCTGTCTGGTCTGGGAATTCACCCATTGACATTCTCCCTCTCTCTTCCTATGCCTTGTGCATGGTTCTAGAAGCCCAAGTGTATCACCAAGACCCGAGCCTGTATCTCAGCCATTCCAGCCACAGCTGTGACCTTTTGCTCACTCAGCCTCCTGCGCAGGCTAGTTTTATGTCAGCATGACACACGCTGAAGACATCTGAGGGGAACCTCAGTTGAGAACATGCCTCCAACCGGGTGGTGGTGGCACGCTCCTTTAACCCCACACTCAGAAGGTAGAGGCAGGCCAATATGTGTGAGTTCTAGGCCTGCCTGGTCTACACACAGGGAAACCCTGTCTCAAAAAAAAAAAAAAAGAAAGAAAGAAAGAAAAAGGGAGGAAGAAGGAAGGAAGGAAAGAAAAAAGGTCTTATTGAACCCAAACTGGTCTCAACTCTCTTCAGCCAAGGAGAACTTTGAACTCCTGACCCTTCCAGCTCAGCTTCCCAAAGGCTGGGATTGCCACGCTGAGCCACTGCACCCAGCGCTGTTTCTTATTCCAAAAGGCTAATGGGGAAAAGCAGGTATGACTATGAAGCGGAACCAAGAGGGGCACAGGAACCCACACCCTCGGGCAGCAGGGCTGGCTCAAAGCTTCTGGTAACTGCTGAGAAAGGGGAAACGGGACGGTTACCCAATTCTGCACTGTTGTTAGTGAGGTAAGGACGGCTAACGGCTGCGGGAGAAACCCAACTGGCCAGGTCCTCTGCCTCTTCGCTTCCTTCTCGGCCTTGTGATTCCTCCGGAAATGCAAAGTGTTGCTGAGTTTGATGGAGGCCAGTCCTCCTTGGAGCGGCCCCTCCCTGTCTCCAGCTGAGACCTAATCCAGAAAGAAGGCGAAAACTTTGAGTTTCTGAAATGCAAAGCCATCGCAGGCAGAGAACAAACAAGGCAGAGCACGCTGCGGTTAGACTGCACGTAGCCCGGCTGCTTCCTCTAGGTCTCCATTTCCTGTCGAGAGCCGGCGCGCAGGCTGCTCCAGCTTCTGTCTGAGCATCCAGTCACTGTCAACTCCCGCTTCGGCTCCCCAACGCCCCGTGGGTTTATCTGATCCAGCCCTCAGCAAAGGTTTCTGAGTATCTTTTTTCTTGCTCCCGTACTGAGCTCCCGTCCCGGAACCCATGCCCTCAGCCTCTGGGAATTCAAAGAAAACTTGCAGTTTATGAGCATGGAAATTGCCAACTTACAGGCAATTATGAGCAGAACTAATTCTCAGGAAGAAGGGGGACTTTTTGGATATAAAGGGACCAGGAGCGGGAGAGGCCGAGTATGATGAGAGCTAAGGGGGTTCAGACACCAGGAGGTGCTCGCTCTGGAGTGGATTTCAGCATCCTTTGGGAGGCCCCTGTAACAAGTACTTGGTACAAAGACCTTCAGGCATGTACCTTGCACCGGCACTCAGGGAATCTCTTATTGTTGCCCATCTGGGAGTTTCTGAAGCAGTCTGTCACTTGAGAATTTGAATTTATGTACTTTAAAAAAAAAAAAAAAAAAGGATCTGACTACGTGGCTCTGTTTGGACTGGAACTCACCTTGCAGTCCAGGCTAGCCTCAAACTCACAGAGATCCACTTGCCTCTACCTCCTTGGTGCTAGGATTAAAGGTACGCACCATCCCGCTGTGTTGAATTTATGTGCTTAAAAGCTACTTATTAATTAGCATAGACAATGGGTTTTTATTAAAACATTTCAATCCATATCTGCCACAGTCCTTAGTTCACATTTGTCTCAGGATTTTATGTCTTTTTAAAAATGTATCATCAAACTGGTGATGTAGGTCAGCTGGTGCAGTGTTTGAAGCCCTGAATTTGAGCACCAGCATGACATAAATGGTGTTATATGCCAGGAATCTGAGCATTTGGGAGGTGGAGGCAGGAGGATTAGGGATTCAGGATTATCCTAGGTTAGATGGGAAGTTTGAGGCCAGCCTAGGCTACATGTCTCAAAAAAGAAGGAAAGAAAAAAAGGAAAAGAAAACCCTACATCATGACCCCAGCACTCAGGAGGCTGAGACAGTTCACTTGTTTGAGGTTAGCCTGGGCTACATAGAGAAACTATCTCAACAGCAATAGAAAGGATCATCTCTTAGAGATAAATTGTGTCAGTCAACATGCCTATTGCTGGGAAATCATAAAAGCCCAGCCACCGGCTTTGTGGGAGGCCTGAAGGACCAGCATTTAGTCCTCTATGTTGTAGATAGGATCGGATCATGAAATTTGGTTTGGGTTCATATCAAGGTTTTCAAATTCAAACTGTGGTTCTCTGTGCCTTGGTATCTTAGAGATGTGCGCTATGGTTTTAGTTCTCAAATGTTCCCCAAAAAACTTATGTGTTGAAGGGTTGGTATCTAATATAACAATGTTTAAAGTGAGCCTATGGGAAGCGGCTAGATTCATATGACTCGAACTGCAAAAAATTATCCATTTATGAGGTTATAGCTTAATGGACCTTATGGAACCATCCTTCACCTTGTAGCTTCTAGACCAGCGGTTCTCAGCCTTCCTAATGCTTCAACCCTTTAATACAGTTCCTCATGTTGTGCTGACCTCCCAAATAAAGTTATTTTGATTACTACTTCATAACTGTAATTTTGCTACTGTTATGAATCATAATATAAATATCTGTGGTTTTCAATGGTCTTTGGGGGTTTCCAACCACAGATTGAGAATCACTGTTCTAGAAGGTAAGTAGTCTCTAGAAACCCCCCCCCCCACCCACACACACACACTTCCACAACAACATGCTGTCTCTACACAGGCCCAAAACAGCTTGGCCAAGCAACTGTAGTACCAAACCTAAAGCTATCTCTCAAAACACTTTTCATCTTACATTTTTCTCTCCTGTGTATTTTGCCACAGTGAAAGATAAGCTTTATAGTGTTGGTGTTTGACACATCTGGTTATCCTTCAAACCACTGGAACACACTCCCGTCACGTGCATGGGGGAAGCTGAGGTGGAAAGGGAAAGGAGATGGAATCTGTGAGAACCACACCCAGCTTCTCTTACAACTGAACAATTTAATCCACATCCTCTCCAATCCTTGTGGAAGAAAATAGATTCAAAAGGGTAAAGGAAATCTTCCCCAAGGTCACAGTGTTAGAAAGCGCCAATTATCTGGATTCACCATAGAAGCAGAGACTGGCTTTCCTCAGCTGGGGCATCTCCCCTAGGAACTTACAAACCAAAGGCCATACAGCAGAGGCAGGGAGAGCTGATTCTATGATCAGCCAGCTATGAAGAGAAAGAACGGTTCTCCTGAAAGGTTCTTCCTCTGCTGAGGTGGGCGGCTTCAGCTGTGAGCCTGCCTCCCTCTGAGCTCAGCCAGCCAATGCAGGACTTCATGAATAACCATGGGAAGAAAAGAGGAAGCCACTGCCTTTCTGTGGAAACTTCTCTGAGAACAGTTGGGTACAGGATGTGTCACTGGTCGGTGCGGGAGATTGTGACAATTGCACCATGCTGACTTGGTGTCTTCCATCCCCTTCAGCTGCTGATGTCATGCTGAGAACCTCGGACTTACTGGTCCTGGGATCTGAGGGGTAGGGGCAAGCAAGGAACAGTGCAGGTGATTTCCAGGCAGTGTCACATCCCTTAGCGAGGTGCCTGTCCTAACTAGGATTTCTGTTGCTGTGGTGAAACACCATGACCAAACCAACTTGGGGACGAAAAGATTTATTTGGCTTCTGTTTCCACCATCATAATCTATCGATGAAGGAAGTCAGGGCAGGAACCTGGAGGCAGGAGTTGATGCAGAGGCCATGGAGGGTCCTGCTTGCTGGCTTGTTCAGTTTGTTTTCTCTTGGAAGCCAGGACCACCAGCCTAGGGATGCCACAATGGGCTGGGCCCTTTCCCATCAATCGATAATTAAGAAAATGCTCTACAGGCTTGCCTACAGCCCAGTCTATTTTCTCAACTGGGGTTTTCTCTTCAAAGGCCTGTCTTGCACAGGACTTTTGGATGGCCCAGACATCTTCAAGAATTTTATAAAACTGTCCACCCTTGCCTGAGGGAAAAAGCAAATACCCCTAGTCTTAGTCAACGATTTCAGAGAAATTCATGGGATTTTCCACAGCTCTGTCAGGAAGCCTTGGAGGCCCTTAGGCTTATGGTAACCCCACTGCTAACCCTCCTGGAAGCCCCTATTTCTGAGTCACCCAGGGAGGAGGGAGGGAGAGAGAGAGAGAGAGAGAGAGAGAGAGAGTGCTCTAGCTCACACAAGGCCCTGAGCTCAGTCTTTGATGGTTAGGTGGTTAGGCTTAATGCTCAACTTGCCATAATTTAGAACAGTAGTTCTCAACCTGCAGGCCAAGACCGCTTTGGTAATCCTTTATCTCCCCCAATATTTACATTATGATTCATAACAGGAACAAAATTACAGTTATGAAGTAGCAATGAAATGATTTTTTACTCCCGGGGGTGGGGGATGTCACTACAACATGAGGAACTGTATTAAAAAAGGTTAGAGACATTTGAAGGTCCTACCACCTCACAGTCCCTGCCTTCATAGACTGTGAACTCAGACCCTTTTCTCCTAATTTGATTTCATCAGGTTACTTTAACTCAGCACCAGAAAAAGAAGACAAATATTTCCATCATCACAGTCATTTTGTTTTTATTTAAACCCAAGAACAAAAATTAAGGTAATTTCCAAACTTATCTGCCCTTGAATTGTATTATTTAGTGCACTAATAAACCATGCACATATGTCACTATGCTACCATCTTTTAAAGGATTTGTGTGTGTGTGTTTGTCTGCACACATGTCTGTGTACCATGTGCATGCCTGGTGCCTATGGAGGCTAGAAGAGGAGATGAGCTCTCCTGGCACTGGAATTATGGATGACTGTAAGCGGCCATGTGGGTGCTGAGAATTAAACCCTGGTCCTCTGCAAGAGCAGCAAGTGCTCTTAAACTGCTGAGCCATCTCTCCAGCCCCCTATGCTGCCATTTAAAAAATATTAACATTCGTAGTGTTCAATATGATTGTTTCAATTCAAATGCTATGTGTTTGCTGTTTTGTTTTTTCTGAGATAGAAACTCCTAAATTTAATCTTACTGACTAATTTTATGTCAACTTGACATAAGCTAGAGTCATCTGAGAAAAGAGAACCTCAATTAAGAAAATGCCTCTGTAAGATCCAGGTTACAGGCAAGCCTATGGAGCATTTTCGTAATCAGTGATCAATGTGGGGGGGGGGGCAGCCCATTGTGAATAGGGTCATCCCTGGGCTGCTGATCCTAGGTTCTATAAGAAAGCAGGCTGAGCAAGCCATGGGGAGCAAGCCAGCAAATAACATCCCTCCATGGCCTCTGCATTAGCTCCTGCCTCCAGGTTCCTGCTGTGTTTGCGTCCCCTCAGTGATTGACTACGATGTGGATGTGAGAGCTGGAACAAACCCTCTCCTCTCCGACTTGCTTTGGTCATGGGGTTCCATCACAGCAATGGTGACCCTGACTAGGGCATCTGGCCTTGAACTCCCAATCCTCCTGTCTCCATCTTCCAGGTCCTAAGATTGTAGAGATGTAAAACGATGCCTGGCTGATTTTTTTTCCCCAATGGGGCAGCCTGGATTGAAGATGTAACTGTTGGTAGAGTGCTTGCCTGGCATAGGCTAAGCCCCAGGTTCCATTCCATTGCAGGATCCTATGTTGGCCATGTCTGTCTGGAGGTAGAGAGGCAGGAGAATCAGAAATTCAAGGTCATTTTTACACACAACAAACTCATTGAGGCAAGCCTGGGCTACATAAGGCCCTGTCTCAAAGGAAAAACAAACAAAGAGACAGAGTCCGGCAATATGTCTGAGGCTGGTCTGAGCCCCTGGTTCAAGCAGTCCCTCTGCCTCAGTGTATGTCGCTCACCGTACCTGCCTTTGAATGTTATATGCATTTGAAAACTGTCTTGGAGTGAGGAATAGCTGTATGCTGGGAGATCTAGGTTAACCCCAGCATCTCATGCTGAGAAAGGATTTGCTGAATAGGATATCCTAGGCTTCCTATGCAGTCAAGAGGCTCCCAAGCAAAGCCAAGTTCCTGGGAAGAAAGAAACCTTTAAGGCATGCTGCTTGCTGTTCCTAAGGCAGACAAAATGGCATATACTTGACACAGTAAGTCCTCTTATGCCCTGTGTGGCTTGCAGGCCAAGGTCACTTCCGAATGGCTATGACTCTCTTGTTCTTGGATGAGGGTACTAGTCACTCATTCTTTCATTTCTTGGAAGAAGTGTCCTTTGGCTGGTCTCAGTGGCTCTAGAGAAAATCCAGCTGGCCTTTGTAGTCTGCCAAGTCATCCTTGAGCAGGAGCCACCAAAAGGCAGGCAGTAAAGCCAGGTTTTAATTTTCTTTTTTTTAAACTTTATTTATTTGCCTTGGTGTTTGCCTGGAACTGGAACTACAGACAGTTGTTAGCTGCCATGTGGGTGCTGGGAATCGAACCCGGGTCCTCTGGAAGAGCAGACGGTGCTCTTAACTGCTGAGCCATCTCTCCAGCCCCCCAGGTTTTAATTTTTTTAAAAAATTTGTTTATTTTTATTTTATGTGCATTGGTGATTTGCCTGCATGTATGTCTTTGCAGGTGCCAGATCTCCTAGAATTAGAACTACAGACAGCTGTGAGCTGCCATGTGGATGCTGGGAATTGAACCTGGGTCCTCTAGAAGAACAGCCAGTGCTCTTAACCACTGAGCCATCTCTCCAGCCCCTACTTTTTTTTTTTTTTTTTTAAAGGTTTTATTTGTTTTATGTGTATGAGTGGTTTTGCTCACATGTAAGTATATGCACCCCCTGCTTGCCTGGTGCTCACAAACGAGAGCATTGAATGTCCTGGAGCTGGAGTAATGAGTGATTGTGAGCTGCCATGTAGTTGCTGGGAACAGAACGAAGGTCTTCTGGAAGAACAAGTGCTCTTAACCACTTCTTTCTAGCTGGGTAGGATTAGGTTTAAGATGAGATTCTGGGGGCTGGAGATGTGGCTCAGAGGTTAAGAGCACTGACTGTTCATCCAGAGGTCCTGAGTTCAATTCTCAGCAACCACATGGTGCCTCACAACCATCTATGATGACATCTGGTACCCTCTTCTGTACACTGTATACATAATAAATAAATCTTAAAAAAAAAAAAAAAAAAAGATGGGATTCTGTTCTAGCCTCTGAAGCCCCGCCCTGGCCTGAGTTCTGACGTCAAGCCCCATTTAAGAAGAATCCCCACCACCCTACACTCACTCCTCCCCCCTGGGAGCGCTCATTTTCTCTCTCTCCCTCCCCTCCTTTCTCTCTCTCCCTCCCCGTCTCTGTTATAATAATAAAGTCCTTCTACGTAGAAGCAGCCTGAACATCTCTTGTCCGCCGCCGCTGCCTCTTTCTTGTCCATGATCCCGCGTCCACCGGGCATGAGGCCTCTCCATCCACAGACACCCGCCCCAGCTACATGGGCTACATCATCATATCATGCCAGATCAAACACGTGATCGCAACAGCAGGGCCATCGCCGAGCCTTAGCTCCACCTCGCCCCTCGCCATTGCCTTCTCTCATCAACAGGACCTGGGCTGAGGAAGGAAGTGGGGGCCCTGGGTTCCCACTGGGGCTACTTTAAAACCCTCTGTCAACCTGCTTTTCTGGGCAGACTCACACTCACCCGGACACGGGGTAGATGAGAGATTGGGGACTGAGTGTCAAGCATCACCTCAGCTGCAAGGCTGACGCCAGGCTAGGCTGGGGCAGGGACTGGGCAAGACTGGGCAAGGCCCAAGTGAAGCAAGTGGTCACCTAATAGCCTCTCTTAAGTCAGGGAGAGTGTCCCAGGGGTGCTGAGACCAGAGAGACTGAGGATCAGTAGTCTGTTGCAGGTTACTGAGCTTCTGCTGTGAAGACACCTCTTCCGGATAGTCTGGTGCAACTATGTCTGACCCACTTTCCTTCCAGTTTCAGAGAAACTGGACGCATACACACGTCACTGTGGTTTGGTTCTTATTAAAACCCTTATTAGGGCCTGGTGGTGGCTGAGCACCTCTGTAGTCCCAGCACTCAGGAGGCAGAGACAGGTGGATCTCTGAGTTCAAGGCCAGCCTAATCTACAAAGTAAGCTCCAGGACAGCCAGGGTTACACAAAGAAACCCTGTCTTGACACCCCCTCCCCCCAAAAACAAAAACAAAAAACTTGATTAAGGACTTCCTAAGGGAAGAGGCTGGAGTCTTAGGGGTCAGGCTAACATGAGTCCATGGGGTCCACATTTCCCAATCCCCCCTTCCCTCAAGTTCACACTGGTGACAAGTTGTTGATAAGTAGCAATGTTACCACAAGGAAACATGATCTCTCAGCCCAGAAACTTAACCAAGGCTTTATCTATTTATTGTTTAAATTTTTGATCATGTTTTATTTATTTGAGTAATGAATGTATTTGAAAAGTGTCCCAGAATAAAGAATACCCCCATGTGCATGCCACAGAATGTTCATGCCACAGAATGTGGGTGCAAATGAGAGGCCAGTTGCTTCTCTCTTTCCACCATGTGGGTCCTAGGGATTGAACTCACCAAACTTAGCAGCAAGCACCTGTACCTGCCTAGCCATTTGGCTGGCCCAAGGTTTAAGAAAGCAAAATAGATAGTCATGAGTCATAGGAGATGTTTGAGTTTCAAGCCTGAGGTCACAACTTACGTAAAACCCTCAGATGTCAGGTCTGGGAAGTAGCTGCCCCAGAGAACAAGGCTTTCAGATATAAGCTTGACTTTTCCTGGGGCCAGGGAAGTCTTTCAACCCCTGAAGAAAGCTCAGGCGTCTCCAGGATGCTGTGCCCTAGTGCAGACACTGTTTCCCAAAGACTGCAAAACCCTGTGTGTGCAAGGGAAAGGCAAAGCTGGAGAATGAAGGTCCCATGTCTACTGATAGCCTGGCTTGTGATACAGCTTGGAACCCAGGAGCCTGGTGGCTTGGGTGTCCTTCTGCACCATCTCCCTAATAGGGGAGGAAGTGGGATGGAGGTGGTGGGGCCCACACTTCCAGTTCCATGACTCTCTGGAGAAACTCAATTGTAAGAGTAAACACAGGATGGCAGAGGACAAAAGACGTCAGAGACCTCGGGATCCAGTTCCCATCCTCCTCCATCCTTTTGATAATGTGCCAGACCAGCAGGCTCTCCTGTGTTTAAGGCTCTCCTCTTCCTGCAGAGGGAGGTTCAGAAGTGACTTTTGCTTGGGATCAAACCCAAGGAGGCTGGGGGTGTAGCTCTGTTGGTAGAATACTTGCCCAGCATGCTCAAAGCCGTGAGTTCAATTCCCAGCACTGCATAAACTGTGTGTGGTCGTCATATTAGCCATCCCATCACTAAGGAACTAGAGGAAGATGTTAAGAGTTCAAGGTCATCCTGTACAATGTGTGAGTGGGAGGAGATCTTGGGCTATATCAGACCTCCTCTTTACAAAACAACCAACAGAAAAAAACCCAAAGCAAGCCCTGGGCCCATGTATACAAGGCAAACATTTTATCATTTGAGGCCCCAGACTCAGAGTTTCAATTTTTTAAATTTTATATATGTATTTGTTTTATGTGTAGATGTGCATTTGTGTAGTAACGCGCATGTGTCATGGCATGCTTGTGGAAGCTAGAGTACACTTTGCTAAAGTTGAGAGCCACACAGCTTCCAGGGATGGCGCTCAGGTCACCAGACTTTCCCCATGGCGCCTTCTCAGCAATCCAGACTCAGAGTTTTAACAAGAACCAAGCCACAGTGACCTCAGGATATCCATCTTTGCTGAATCTAAAAGGAAACTGGGCCAGTGGTCGGCGTGTGCATCAGGAAGTGGTGTCCCCTCGGAAGGACAGCTACCTCCTAGGACTTCTCTTGAGGGCTGCTGGGAACACAAGGAACCTGCTAGAAATCATGGATGATGTCTCACAAGCTCCCCACAGCTTCTACCCACAAATAAATGGGGAAGCCAGGGACTGGTCCCTTCTCAGAGCTGACCCAGAGTGGCTTCAGACAGATCAGGGATGCTGAGGTTCCTGGCTATACTTCCGGGGATCTGTGCCTGTGTCCCAAGGTGTTCTTAGTGTCCATCTCATCAAAGCTGTCACCCTTCAGGTACAGAGGCAGAACTTTATTGATGCCTGGGTCCAGGTCCTAGGGTGCCTGGTATGGGCAGGAGCTGGGAAAGCCCTTGGGACTGTGGCCTGGAGAGTTCTGCCCTCTCTGGGGCTTCATTGCTTTCTGCTAAAGTCAGCTCAGTCCAGATTCTATCCTTTGTATTGCTTCTTTGCCTTTTCTTTTTATTATTCAATTTAATTTGTTTTCAGCATCAAAGGGAACCAGCTCTTTCTTCCTGTGTACAAGACACTCTTTAGTTTTTATTTGGTTTTGACTGTTGTTTGGAGTGCTGTGGTAGAACCCAGGATGTTATGCTCAGCAGCCACTGACCCACACTCCCAGCTTCTATCTGGATTTTAATTTGATAATTTACCAGTTTAGGGCAACAGACTGATTGCTGGAGAGCTTGTTTTTCTTTTTTTTTTTTTTTTTTTTTTTTTAAACTTTATTTTTTATTTATTTATTTGCCTTGGTGTTTGCCTGAAACTGGAACTACAGACAGTTGTTAGCTGCCATGTGGGTGCTGGGAATTGAACCCGGGTCCTCTGGAAGAGCAGACGGTGCTCTTAACCGCTGAGCCATCTCTCCAGCCCCAGCTTGTTTTTCTTAAGTATCTTTAAATTCTCAGGGAAACTCCCTGGCTCTTTGTATAATCCATCCCGCTGTCTCAGACGTTTTCTAAACAAATGTCTGTTCCTACCCCACCCTTGCCAGCATTGGTGAGTTGGGGAGTATAGACTTGTATTCTGATGCTCTCTGTCCATAAAATTCTCCTGGCTAATAATTCCTTTGAAAAACTAGCCAGAGATAAATGAGGCATTGCTTTTCAAACCACATCCCCATCCCAGGGGAGCTCAGGGATATTCATTCACCCTCTTGCTTCTCGGAAACTGTCATAGAGGCTGGTCTTGGAGGCCCACACCTGTAATCCTAGCTCTTGGAAGATGAGGCTGGAGGATTGTCACTGGTTTGAGGCCAGCCTAGACTGTACAGAGTTCCAGATCAGTCTAGGCTACAAGGGAGATCCCATCTCAAAATTTTAAATCAGAGAAGGAAGGAAGGAAGGAAAAAATAAAGAAAGAAAAAAAAGGAGAATCTAAACTTACCAGTGGGGGGAAAAGGAAAATCATTTAAAATATTAATGTATAGTTGTTTGTTTGTTTGTTTGTTTTTGAGATGCTACCCCAGGCTGACCTCAACCTCTTCATAGCTGAGGACTGTTACTGTCTTGTCCTGATTCATTTTATTTTCTCCACTGACTAAAAATTTATAAGATTGTAGGGCAGGAAAAATATTAGACATGGCAGACAACAACAGGTGACCAGGTTTATAACAAGTGGAGAAACATACACACACATACACACACACTCTCACTCACACACACACTCTCACACACACTCACTCACACACACTCAGTCACACACACTCAGTCACACACAGTCTCACACACTCACACTCACTCACATACACATACACACACACATACTCACACACTCTCACACACACAGTCTTACACATACACACACATACACACATACTCACACACACACAGTCTCACACACTCACACACACACAGTCTCACACACTCACTCAGTCACACACACAATATCTCACACACTCACTCTCAGTCGCACACACTTATACACGGTCTCATACACTCTCACACACAGTCACCCACACACACTGTCTCTCTCTTCCAGAGCAAAATATCACAAAGCAAGACTCTCTGCAGAGCTGAGAGGGGCCTGAAATTCATTCCCTGACAAAGGTTCAGGTGTTGGTAGCCCGGGATGGGTCCCCTTCCCTAATATGGGTTTGGTTCACAGGGACTAAGGAAGGAAGGGAGCCAGGCTCGCAACAGGTGAGCATGTTCAGAACTGGCCTTCCTCAGCCACCCTGGACTGGTCAGCCATGACGTCTGCTGTGAGAGAATGAGCCCCTCCAGGCCTCTGTCTCTGGTCAGAGGGTGAGGGAGAAGCCAGAGCTCACCATCCCTTTCTTATCTGGGTCTCTTACCCCCATCTATCATCCTGTCAGGGTATATCTAGCTACTGATTCCTCAGGATGACCATGAACTTCAGATGCGTCTCCACCCATCTCCTTATTTATTTCTGGAATCACAGACCACCACAGCAAAGCTTGTATCAGACCCTTAATTTAGTTTTTTCTGTTTTTACTTTGTTTTGTTTTTCTTCTTTCTTTCTTCTTTAATTTTTTCTGTTTTTAAAACAGTCTCATGTAGCCCAGGGTGACCTTTCCTTGAATTCACCATGTAGTTGAGGCTAACTTGGAAGTTCCAACTTTCTTAAAAGTTCTTTTTAGATTTATTTTGTATGTACAAATGTTCTGCCTGAATGTATGTAAGTGTACCACTGTGTGTGCATCTGGTATCCTGGGAGGCCAGAAGAGGGTGCCAGGCACCCATAGAGACAGGTTTACAAATGGTCATGAGCGATGGTGTGGGTGCTGGGAACTGAACCCTGGTCCTCTGCAAGAGCTGACTCTTGGTGGCTGGGCCATCTCCCCAGCCAGGATTTTTATTTTTAGATTCTTATTTATTTCAGTAGAAAAATTATGTACCTTCTTTTTTTTTTTTTAAAAAAAAAAAACTTTATTTATTTATTTGCCTTGGTGTTTGCCTGGAACTGGAACTACAGACAGTTGTTAGCTGCCATGTGGGTGCTGGGAATCGAACCCGGGTCCTCTGGAAGAGCAGACGGTGCTCTTAACCGCTGAGCCATCTCTCCAGCCCCATGTACCTTCTTTTACAGAGCCAGCAACTCATCCTTAGTGAAAGAGAGACCCTTCCCGAGTCACACACATCAGCCATCACATGCTGGCAAAAGGACATCTCCTGATGTTGACTTCTGTTGTGTCGCTGATTCTGCACGGAAAGAATTGCTGTACATACATCCTTCGTCACAACTTTCAAATAATGCATTAGAGTCAAGTCTGAGGTTTCTTAGGAATAGAGAACAGCTTAATATGCTGACTGTTTCTTGACCTTGTGGGCGGGTGACAGGGCGCAGTAACGAGAGAGATAGTTTTATCCAGTACGCATTTCATGTTAATTATCGTATAGTTCAATGAAAACTTTCTGTTCCTGTTTCTGCTTAATAAAAATAGCAAGAGAAGCAAACACAGGATTAGGAGAGGGAAAATGTCTGAACAGCAAATTCCATTCCACCCACCATAACTTATATGATAGTGATCAGAGGGCAACTCCCAAGGACCTTTTCCTTTTGGCCCTGTGTTCTTCCTGTTCTGTGATGGCCCTGCTGGCTGTGTGGTCTAGGCAGGACTCTGGCTCCCAGCAACACTGCCCACTAAGTGCCACCACCTTGTACAGGTCACCGATGACATGACTGAAGGGGGCTTGGACAGTCTTCAGAGCACCTGTGAGTCAGACAGACACCAGAAGCAGAGTGGGGGTTTGTGGTCCCAGGTCCCTCTGTTTCCAGACCCTGAGCATCTGCGGCCTTGCACCCTACCCTCTGCCTCCGGTTCTAAGAGAGAAAGGACTAGGTTTCAAAGGGCTCACAGTCTGCTTAAGGAGAAAACATGAATCACCTAAAAGCCATTTCCTTCTTTGTACACTGGGGATCCTAACCAAGCATCACACCAGATGTCCGAAACTGCAAACCAGACTGTCCTGGTTGATGTCAGAGCCATCTATGTGCAGGGCAAATGTGTCAATGAGAAACTGAACGGGCCAGCACTCATGCCATGAATGTCAGTAGAATAACCAGCGACTGCTACTATCCAGCTGGTGTTTACCAGTGCCTAGGTTCAAGGGATTTATAGGGCTTGAGACCTTTAATCTACTATATTACACTCAGTAGATGCTTGTTTTTTGAGACAGCGTTTCTCTGTGTAGCCCTGGCTGTCCTGGAACTCACTCTGTAGACCAGGCTGGCCTCAAATTCACAGAGATCTACTTGCTTCTGTCTCCCGAGTGCTGAGATTAAAGGTTTGTGCCACTGTGCCTCATCTATTTGTTTATTTAAAAAATTATTTTCATTTGTATGTTTGTGTTTGTATGCAGACCCATGAAAATCCTAAGGAATGAGCAGCCATGTGGATGCTGGGAATTGAACTGGGGACCTCTGGAGGAGCTGCCAGTGCACTTAGCTGCCAAGCTATCTATCCAGCCCTGATATTATTCTATTTTCCATGCTAGAAATGGGAGACATAGGGAGATCAGGGAAGTAGAGTTCTTGTTGCTAGTAGGAAGCGAGGATTTAAACAAAGTCAGTGCCCACAGGGCTGACTCGGGGGAAAAATGGTGCTTGGAGCCTGAAGTTCTGAGTTCGATTCCTGGGCCCACATGATGGAAGGAGAGAAGCAGCTCCCAAGGGTTGTCCTTTAACCTCCACACATGTGTCTTGGTGTGTGTGTGTGTGTGCATATACATGTCAATATAATAAACGTTGGTCTTGGCTCCCTGCCTGCAAGCCCAAGGTGTATGTGTGTGTGTGTGTGTGTGTGTGTGTGTGTAAAGACAGAAGAGTTTCCTTTGGCTTACAGTCTGCAGCATCCCTGAGATTCTTCATATTACACTTGTCAGGACTGCTCCACCCCAAGGCTGTAGTCATTACAGAGGTCAGGATCAGTCAGCATTTATCTCTCACAGACTTCCATTGCTCCAGTCAGAATTGTCACCATTTTCTTGTGTGTTCTCTTCTACACAGTGTGTCTTCCGGAAGGCAGAGAAGGCAGGTCTATGACCATTCTACTGTCACAGGTGCTCATGGGTAACCTCAGCATCTACACTAGTGATGCACATAGAAGGTACTCAAAAGGCATCCTAGGTGGATAAACTGCATGGAAGGAAATAGAAGCTTCCTTTTCACAAACAATCCTCTACTCCCTGGGTCTGCCAGTCAGTAGCCAGGGAGTATAAACTAATTGTCTCACACCCCTAACCCCACTTCTAGCCTCGATATAGACAAAAGAAAGAGGATAACAGAGTCTCCCCATTCCTCAAAGAATGAAACATAATCCCTGAGAGGTGGAGGCAGGAGGATTAGAAGTTCAAAGTCATCTTCAGCTACAAATTAAAGACCAATTTGTGATACAAGATGAGGAAAGAGCTGGAGAGATGGCTCAGAGATTAAGAGCATTGGCTGCTCTTCCAGAGGACCTGAGTTCAATTCCCAGCAACCTCATGGTGGCTCACAACCTTCTATAATGAGTTCTGATTCTCTCTTCTTGTGTGCTTGAAAATAAGACAGGTCACTCATATACATAAAATAAGTATTTTAAAAAGAAAGAAAGAACAGGAAAGAGCCTTTAATCCCAGCACTTGGGAGGTAGAGGTGGGTAGATCTCTGTGAGTTTGAGGCCAGCCTGGTCTACAGAGTGAGTGCCAGGAAAGCCAGGGCTACACAGAGAAATCTTGTCTTGAAAACCAACAATAAGAAAGAAAGCAAAAGAAATTAGAGATACTCAGTGGCCCAGAAGATCCAGTTTTAAGTATAAACCTGAGAGAGACATAAAAATAGTGTGCATCCAAATAAAACCACACATGGCAAGTTATAGCAAAATTACCTGTAGTGTCCACCAACAGATGAGTGGATAAAAGCATGCGGTACAGGTATATGACGGGCTATTTGCCCATAAAAAAGGAATAAGGAGCCGATACAAACTATACCTCTCAAACATAGAATGTCAGGGCCAGGGGGATGTCTCAGCACTGGTGAAAGTACTTTCTGTGCAGACCTGCAATTGACCCACATAATGCTAGAAGGGGAAAAGCAGCCCCAGGCTTGTCTGCTGGGGTCCCAGTATTTGTGACGTCACAGGTTAAAGGTAAGATTAAAAGGAGACTTGTTCAGTCCAACATCTCAGAGTTTGGCAGCCGGCTCACCTCTGCCATTATTCCCTCCCTCCCATGTCTGACCTGGAACTGTTTATATAGACCAGGGTGTCCTCAAACTCATAAAAATTCGCCTGCCTCTGTTTCCTGAGTAAGTGTTGGGACTAAGGGAATGACTACTTTTTACTTTTTGAGATATGGTGTTACATAGCCCAGGGTGACCTTAAATTCACTATATACCCAGGGTGCCTTGGACTCCTGATCCTCTTATCAGGCATATATCCTAATGCCTGGCCTTCTTCAGCTGTCATTGCTCTATACACCACCATCACATGCCACTCTACCGAGAATCATTCATTCAGAAGTATTTGCTGGATACCCACAGATACTAGGTAACTGTTCCAGGTACTGGGGCTCAGCAGGGAGCAACCCAGTACTGATTTCTGTCTTCTCGATTTGTGGCTGCCTCACCTGGGAGTGGTCCACTGTCCTTCCCTGATGTCCTGATGTCAGGAGCCTCCGCACTCTGTTCAACCCCCAGTTTGCCTCAATCCTTGTTTACTGGCTGGATTTTTATCCCTTGGTCATTGTCTGAAGGAAAGGTGTGGCCTCTGGCTCTCACCCACAGTCCCAAGCCTGACAATGGGATTTCTTCCTCCATGATCAGATCAAACTTTGATCTAGGGGAAGCTGACAGTATCTTGTGCTGGGACAAACATTTTTTCCTCTATCTCCTCCAAGACCTCGCTGTGAGTCTTTTACGTGTCACCCACCAAGACTTCTAAGGTCTCTTGAGTGCCTGTTCCATAGGTGACTTCTAAGATGTACAAGAGAGCTGTGGATTCGCCATCTTTGAGGCTGCCAGTCAAATAAATCTAGAGATTTCCTGTTACAGTTGGGGAAACTGAGGCCAACACTGGGAGAAGGATATATCCATGAGAATTTGCAGATTCTATGTGAATTCCCTCAGAAGCAAATTGCAAGTTTAATTGTGCTTTTATGTTATAAATGCTGTGAATAAGTTTATGGTTTTGGCCAGTGTTCTCAGGGTGTTTCTCTAGCGCTGGGATCTAGCTGGCCTGGTACTTGGAACACAAACACTGTAGCACTGAGTTCTCCCACACTAATGCCTCATGGGGCTTCTCTGAGGGCTGGTTAATATCAGGCTGAGGGTTCAGGGACTCGTGATAAGATCATAACAGGAGTCCTTGGGATGTCCGGTTTGCAGAAAACGCTTAAACTTCATTTATTGGCTGTGGCTGAGGCCGCAGAATGGAGAAAATGAAGAAAGTGAAGGGATTGAGAATTAAATTACAGGGCTGGAAAGATGGCTCAGCGGTTAAGAGCACTGACTGTTCTTCCAGAGGACCTGGGTTCGATTCCCAGCACCCACATGGCAGCTAACAACTGTCTGTAATTCCAAGATCTGACACCCTTACACAGTTATACAAGCAAGCAAAACACCAGTTCACATAAAAAAAATAAAATTAATATTAAGGGCTGGAGAGATGGCTCAGAGGTTAAGAGCACTGGCTGCTCTTCCAGAGGTCCTGAGTTCAAATCCCAGAACCCACATGGTGGCTCACAACCATCTGAAATGAGATCTGGTTCCCTCTTCTGGTGTGCAAACATACAGACAGACAGAGTACTGTATACATAATAAATAAATAAATCTTTAAAAAAAATAAATATTAGGGCTGGAGAGATGGCTCAGCAGTTAAGAGCACTGACTGTTCTTCCAGAGGTCCTGAGTTCAATTCCCAGCATCCACATGGCAGCTCAGAACTGTCTATAGTTTCAGTTCCCTGTTCCAGGCAAACACCAAGGCAAATAAAATAAATAAATAAAAGTTTTTAAAAAAATAAAATAAAAAAATAGAAAAATAAATAAATAAATATTAAAAAAAAAGAATTAAATTACAGCTGGTGGTGGCGGCACAGGCCTTTAATCCCAGCACTCAGATCTCTGTGAGTTTGAGGCCAGACAGGACTACTCAGAGAAACCTTGTCTAGAAAAACAAACAAAATAAATAAAACAAAACAACAATAAAAAATAATTAAATTACATTCTACTCATATTTGATACCATGGCCTTTGTGTTTTTATTTATTTGTGTGCTAGTATTGAACCAAGTTCCTCTTTTACACACAGAAGTCCTCCAGGCTATATTCTGAAGCTACAGAGACCCTCTTTAAAACTACCAAGTCTCAAACACAAGAAATAAATTCCAACCCACAAAGGAGTGGAGCCTTGGATCCCTTGCCTGACTTTCTCCACTCCCCCATCCCCTCCAGTTGGGTAGACCTTGAGACATTATTGTTGAGCACCTCTGTTAGATCAGAGGGTCAGCTGACCGGAAGACAGTCCTATTGTATGTAAAAGACTGTTAATCAAGCTTTCTCTATTCCAACTGTGCCAAGTGGCAGGCACTGAAGATCTCCCTGAGAAGAGACTCTCAGCAGATCCCACTTCGGTCAGTGTAGCCCAGAAAGGCCAGGCACAGGGCTCAGAGACAGGTGAGTGGCTGGAGGTGTGAACATCCCTGTCTTTTCTGGATGTAATCTGGTGGTTCTCCTGGGGGGTGGCTTCGTTTAGGGTAAAGTTAGGCCCGTCTTTCTTTAAGCAGAAGACATTACCAGGTTCTAGACCTCTGTTCAAATCTCAGTTGCTTTGCCTTTGACACATCCATGTCTATGCCACATTGGGAAAGAAATGGGATGGCTGTATGGGATGAGGAACTAGAGGCTACCTGGAGATTTCACTCCATGAATTGTGTTCCAAAAATCTTAGCTAGCATCAGAATCATCAGCAAAGCCACACATGTCCTTATCCTGAAATCCCAGCCGCTCAAAGGCACCCAGAGTTTTGTTTTATTTGTTCTTTTTTTTTTTTTAATGTTTAAAAATGTATTTGAGTGTCTGGATGTGTATCTGTACCATGTGTATGCCTGGTGCCTTGGAGGTGTCGGATGCTCTGGAACTGGAGTTGCTAAGATTTGTTATCAGTCAGTGTTCTTTTTTTAAAAAATCAAGTGTATGTGCCCTTGTAAACCAGAACAGGGCACCAGATCTTATTACAGAAGGTTGTGAGCCACCATGTGGTTGCTGGGAATTGAACTCAGGACCTCTAGAAAAGCAGACGGTGCTCTTAACCTCTGAGCCATCTCTCCAGCCCTTATTTGTTCTTTTTTAAGAAAAGGGCATGGGGAAGTGGGGAGGGATATAGTTCCATGGTAGCATCCTTGCTTACATCTCTAGATTCAGTCCTTAGCACCTAGATAAACAACAGCAACAAAAACCAAGACCCATAAAACAAGACCAATGAAACAAATTGTATTTGGGGCTCGCGATGGTTTCTGACGTTCATGGACCTGCAGTGATTTCTCCTGCATCCCTTATCTGTCTAACAAAGATGGGACAGATTGAAGCTTTAGAGAGAGCTCCTTACTTACAGATCCCAGGAGTCTAAGCAGAAAGTGGGGTTCAGTGTCCTTCCCTCAGGACATCCTAAGATTCAGTGAACTGTCACACTGTGACTCTATGTGATAAGTGCTTTGGCAATCCCCATTGAAGCCAGTCTTGGAGAAAAAGAATAGAGTTTGATGTATGAAAGCTTCCAGGTCAAATCTGACTGCTAAGCATCCCCCACCATTGTGTTCACAGATGGTCGTGGGTCTTGACACAGAGGAAGAAACACACACACACACACACACACACACACACACACACACACAGTTGTTTGTTTAAGTTTCTGGCTAGTAACCTTTTATAAATTTTATAGCAGGTTTTTGTTTCGCTTTATTTTTGTTTGAGATGGGGGCCTCCCTGGCTGTCCTGGAACTAAATCTATAGACCAGGCTGGCCTCAAACTCACAGAGATCTGCCTGTCTCTGCCTTCTGAGTGCTATCTGTGTGGCACCCCATGGCCTTGTGAGGCAGGACAGAAGTGAGGTGTCAGAAGACTGGCAAAGATATGCTAATAGGGAGAGAATTGTTGCCACTTAGTACTAATGGGCCAGGGTACTACAATTCAACTCCTAGGAGCCGGGATATAGTACATCTGGTGTTTTCCTACTGTATACAAGGGTTTAATTGCCAGCACTGTGGAAACGGGGTAATTAGGGAACACGCCTACAATCCCAGGATTTGGGAGGTGGAGGCTGGAACTCCAGGAGTATGTAGTGCTTATTCTCAGTTGCTACAAAACTGAGTTTGAGGCCAGCCTGGGCTGACTACATAAGGCCCTTACCTCAAAATAACAGGAACAATAAACTCAACCCTGCTAACAGCTGTGAGGAGGAGGAGGGGATAATTGCCCTGTTTTAACAGGTGTGGACTATGAATTCAGGTAAGTTCATCACATTCCTCAGGGCATTCATGTGACAGATGGGGACAGTTCACTTTGCCATACTCCTTGTCTTCATGCAGACTGTAGTCATGGATCTAGCCATGTCTGAGCCTCAGGAACACCCGGAGAGCCTGCTGTTTGCCAAGCACATAGAGTTGCCCTGGGTGCTTCTCAGCCTTCCTGATGCTGCGACCCTTTAATATAGTACCTCATGTCGTGGTGGTGACCCCCTAGCCATAAAATTATTTTTGTTACTACTCCATAACTAATTTTGCTACTGTTATGAATTATAATGTAAATAGCTGATATGCAGGATATCTGATATGTGACCTCTGTGAAAGGGGTCTCCAAAAGGTCATGAAACGCTGCTCTGGTGTGTCTCATGTGCTGACATCATGCAGAGACAGGTGGGGTGGAGGGCCATGGACATCTATGAGATATCACGTGACCACAGGAAGCTAGTCCAGCTTCAGTCTCCCCTGCTTGAGACGGGCAAGCAGGATGACCCAAGCTTCGTCCATCCTGTCTGCCCTGAGGTAATGATCACCCTGTGTGGGGAACTGACGCAAGCAATTAGGTATCTCAAGGCCCCTCCTTATCTCTGGACTTGGACCTCTTTGGGGCTTCTGTCCACACCCTCTGAGGGACGTTCCCTATCTCTGTTTTACATAACAGGCATGGGATAGGAGATGCCATCCCAGGGAGCTAACAGAATAGCCTATCTCCACAGCATTGTCAGGGCGGAATAAGGGGCAGAGGCCAACCTGGAAATTTCTGCGAAAGTATTTGTGTTTGACTAGATGGCTTTGGTCATGAAGGGTCTGGAGGTAGCCGATAAAATATCCACCCCCTCAGAGTGTATGTGTGTGTGTGTGTGTGTGTGTGTGTGTGTGTGTGTGTGTGTGTGTAGAGGTCAGAGGGCAACATTAGGTATAGTTCTTCAGGCTCTAGTCACCTGTTTTACAGACAGCAGCTCACTGTTTTGGAACCTGTTGCTCAGTGAACCTCGTCAGCCAGTGAGCCTGGGATCTGCTTGTCTCTACTTACCCAATGCTGAGGTTGAAAGCATGGGTTACCAAGCCCAGGTTTTTGGTTTTTTAATATGGATTTTGGATCAAACTCATGTCCTCATGCTTACAAGGAGAGCTATCTCCCCAGCTTTCTGGTTAGGCATTAGCAAGCCAGCTCTGGCTGCTGGGTGATTGGCATGTCTCTCTGGGCTTTATCACCACTGAGATCAAATCATACCCTCAGCTTCTTTATCTGTCCCAGAGGACTTGAGAGAGAGAGTGAATGCATTCATCTGTGAAAAGTGCTGAGATAAACAGAGGATGTCCTTGTTTTCTGTGGGCAATTTTAATTACACTAGTCTCCAAAACTGAACTGGGCACATCCTAACATTCATTCTCCCTCCTATTATCCAACCTCAACCTGCCTCCTCCATAAGCACATGAAAATGTGTGGTCAACCCGGCAGATATATCTACCTACAGAGACCTACTGGTCCCCTAAAAAGACATAAAAAAAGATAAAAGACAGTAGATTGAAAAACCAAAACCAAAAAGCGGGGGGCAGGCAGTGCTCACACCTTTAATTCCAGCATTGGAGAGACAGAGGCAGGTTGATCTCTGTGAGCTTGAGGCCAGCCTGGTCTACACAGTTCCAGGACAGCCAAGGCTACACAGAGAACCCTGTCTCTAAAAAACAAAAACAAAGCAAACAAACAAAAAAACCCAGAGAAACCAAGACAAAGGCCTGAGATCAGAAGAGATCCATGAAATCTCCCAGAAGCCCCAGGGCCCACAGGCATCTTTTGATTCTAATGTTACAATTCAAAATTTAGAAAAGGATTTACGTCTTGGTTCTACAAATGGCAGTGCTTCCCTTTGTATCTTTTCTGCTCTCCTTCCATCTCTTCCCAGTCCTGTTTCTTTCTTTTTTTTTTTAATATTTTTATTATGTGCATTGGTGTTTTGCTTGCATGTCTGTAAGGGTGCCAGATCTTGAAGTTAGAGACAGTTGTGAGCTGCCATGTGGGTGCTGGGAATTGAACCAGGGTCCTCCAGAAAAGCAGTCAGAGCTCTTAACTGCTGAGCCATCTCTCCAGCCCTGTTTCTTTCTTTTTTGTTTTAAAGACAGGGTTTCACTTGGCCCAGACTATGAAATTCACTATGGAGCCAAGGTGCTGGGATTCAGATAGGAGCCACCAGCCTGGCCTCTTCTCTTTTCTTCCTGTTACTTATCTGTTACTTCTGGAGTTAGAAGCGCCAAACTCCCTCCTGGTTACATTCTGCTGCTGGTTATTCTTCTAAATAAGGCATTGTTTTAAAATCTGTTTATATTCTCCTGTGCTCAAAAATAGGCATATTTTCTCTTGCTCCATCACCTGTGGAGAGGGAAAAGTGCTGAGGTGTTCCTTTCAAGGCTTGAAAACAATCTTGTTGTGGCTGAAGGCCGAACTGTTCTTTTCTGAAGCTGGGGGACCTGGCTCCTTCCCCTGGGCTGCTTTCCTGACCCTGGCCCAAGGAGAGCATTGGAGTTACCTAGGTGTTCTCTGTTACAGCTGTGTACTAGGCAGTGAGGTCGCGCCCAGGAATACCCAGGATCCAGAGCAAACCACACTGAAGTCTTCTGTCCCTGCTTGGCATTTTATTTGAGCTTATTTTGTTGTTGTTGTTGTTATTGTTTTTATTTTCCTTTTCTTTTTCCTTTCCATTTTCCTCTCTCTCTCTCTCTTCCTCATTTTTGTGTGACAGGGTATGGCCATAGGCTGACCTGGAACTTGAAGGGATCCTCTGAGACTGGGACTGGGATTATAGGTGCACATTATGATGCCACACACTTTATTGTTTTCATATTCCAATTTTTGGAATTATATAAAAATATAAAGAACTAGGGGCTAGTGATGGGGGGGAGACTTGCCTAGTTGCTTAAGCCCTGAATCTGATACCCAACACTACAAAAAATAAATAAATAAATAAAGATGTTGGGGGGAGGGGGTATTGGCAAGATGATGGCCCAGGGAGTAAATGTTTCTGCTGCCACTCCTGACAACCTGAGTTCAATATCAGGGCCCCATGTGGCAGAAGAAAATGACAGACTCCTACAAGCTGTCTTCTGAGCTCCACACACACAGCACAATGAGTAAGTAAATGTAGTAAATAAATAAAGATGCATGGGAGAGTCGGAGAGATGGCTCAGCCGTTAAGAGCATGTACTGCTCTTCCAGAAGAGCCCAGTTCAGTTCCCAGTGCCCACATCAAATGACTCACAGCCGCCTGTAACTCCAGCTCTGGCTGTTACGTTCCTGCATACGTAAGCACATACCCACACACATATATAAACATAATTAAAAAATAAAAGGTGTTTGGATCCAGGATACAACTCAACTGGTGCAGTACTTGCTTATATTTGCAACAGAAAAAGTGATCTCTAATCCACACTACTTGAGTGCTGGATCAAATTTAAGCCTCAGGCACAAAGCCAAGTGCTTACCATCGAGCTATATCCCCAGGTCTTCCCAACATTTTATACAGATTAGAGTTTATTGTGAACCCAAGGGCCTATGTGTCAGGCATCTAAGGCATGGGGAAGAGACACTCTCCTTGATTGTACCCTGAGGTTCCTGTCATATGAATTTCTGAACATGAAGCACAGCTAGACCATTACAATTTCAGTGCTTGTGAGTACCTGCTGCAGATAGAAACTCATCTAGGCTTTTGAAAGCACATCAGTGAGCAACAGATTTCTTCTTTGTGTGCAGCAGGTGACAGGTTAATGCTGTAGGGAAGACTGGGGAAGAAAGCCAGGAGGATGTGGGGGAGGTCAAAGCTTCAGTGAGGTTTCCAGGCCTGCTTCCATAAGAAGGTGCAATTTCAACCAAGGTTTGAAGACAGTGAGGAACTGGACCCTGTCTGGATGATGTGGATAACACCTTTCAGATCTGGGGAGCAGCCAGAGTATGCAAGAAATAAAATCCAACACAAACAGCAGGAAGGGGACCACCCAAAAGATAAGGCTTCTGAGAAAGGGCCAAAGGAAGAGAGGAAGGTGCTAATTGTGTTGTGGCTGCCCTGTGGTGGGGTGATTTACCCCATCCTGGAGCAGCTCTGCAAAGCCCTGGGCTAACGGAAAGCAGACCAGTGTGGCTTGTGGAAATGGTTCCTATTCCAGCTCTTTCACAAGTACACATGGCCTTGAGCAAGCGGCTTGTTGTCTCCTGGGCCTCAGTGGTCTTGATGGAAAAGGAGATGCACAGAGCCTATAATCCCAGCATTTGGGAGGCCAGAGCAGGAACAGCTAGGCTAGCCTTGACTGTATTATAGCCACATAGCCCTGTCTCCAAACAAATAAACACTGGGCCACTCACTGACCTCATGCTTGCTGACCTCGGTGTCCTTAATGATGATAGCTGTGCTATTAATAAGGCAATATGTGTGGCATCTGCTGAGAGTAATTGCTTTTAGTAATGAGACTTGTGTGTGATTGCCTGTATATGTGTATGCCTGTAAGTGTGTATACGCATGTGTGTGCCTACCTGTGCTTGTCTATTATGTGTGTGCATGTGTATACTCATGTGTGCTCATGTATTTATGTGTGTGCGGGTTTGTATGTACATGTTTTGTATGTATGTATTGCATGCATGTGTGTGAATGTATATATGTGTGTGCATGTTTGTATGTGCTTGTGTTTGAGTGCCTGTACATATGTGTATTACATATGTGCATGTGTATGTCTGTGCATGCATGCATGTGTGTGTGTGTCTGTGCATGCATATGTATGTGTGTGTACTAGGAACTAAGCATAGGACCTCACACTTGTTTGGCATACACCCTACCACAGGATATCCCTAGCCCTTTGTTCCTTTGGGACACCAGGTCTCCCCAGGTTGTCCAACCTGGCTTTGAACTCACTCTGTAGTCCAGGCATGCCTGAACTTTCAATTCTTCTGCCTCAGCCTCCTGAGGAATTAGGATGACAGGGGTAATGACGCCACACTCGGGATTGAACTTCAGGTTTTTGGTTTCTTGAGATAGGGTTTCACTATGTAGCTCAGGCTAACCTCAAGCTTAACGGAGCTGAGGAAGACTTGGAACTCCTGATCCTCCTTCTGTACCTCCCAAATGCTAGCATTATAAGCTGTGATAGCATGCTCAGCCTGCTAAGATTAAGACTTTAAAGTGTGTGTGTGTGTGTACATCTATGTGTGTTTGTGTATGTGTGTATGTCTATATGTGTGTCTCTGTTTGTGTGTGTGAGCATGTCTGTATGTCTGTGTGTGTCAGTGTTTGTCTATGTGTGTTTGTGTGTGTGTTTGTCTATGTGTGTTTGTGTGTGTGTTTGTCTATGTATGTATGTCTGTGTTTGTCTATGTGTGTTTGTGTGTCTGTGTTTGTCTATGTGTGTTTGTGTGTGTGTTTGTCTATATGGGTTTGTCTATGTGGGTTTGTGTATGTCTGTGTTTGTCTGTGTGTGTTTGTGTGTGTATATGGGTTTGTCTATGTGGGTTTGTGTGTGTGTGTTTGTCTATGTATG